>PVIC010004878.1:0-60384 GCA_004025085.1 Thryonomys swinderianus | reverse complement strand
TGTAGCAAAAGAGTAGAAAGACAGCAGAAGAGTAGCAGGACAGGCTCCTGGTCATTTCTGCTCATGACTTCTGAGAGCAGTGAGGAGACACTGGCTTGGGCATTTGGATGGGGTAAGTTTGGAGAATGGGGGAAGATTCTGTCCCAAGGCAAGGTTTTGAGTGGTTTGAAATCCCAGTGATACTGAAGGTGCACCTGGCTTCCTTCTCAGCCAGCCTAGCTGCCCTCAGGTTTCTTATTAGTCTCCTGCACCTCGTGTTCCTTTTTCATGGGATCAGACAAGGCACAAAAGAAGTGAGGAAGGTAGGGCTTCACGGCTGGCAAGAATCAAACAGAGATGGAGTGAGGCTCTTTATTACAACTGTAGCTTTATATAGTTTGGGAAAGGAGAATTTTACTTGAAAAACATTTATTCTTTGTGACATATACTGAAAAATGTTCAAAACTGTTGCCCTTTGTGTTCTGTGGAAAGCATAGGATCAGAACACAAAGACACAAACTGCTCAGCTTATGAGAGAAAACCCATTATTTCTAGACAAATTCACCAGTGAGCTATTAGCTGTTTGCAACCTTGAAAAGCACTCAATAGATCTGAACATCAATTTTCTTGTCATGAGATTGTGAGGAATTAACTAACATAAATATGCATACACACACACATACACATGTATCACTTAGCACACTGTGGTAAATAAGTGCTCATGTAAATTACATTTATCATTATTATCATTGTTATTCAGAGAAAATATATAAAGTAAAATAGTTATTAAGGAACAAAATCTGAATAAGTAAAAGTCTGGGGGAAAGATGAACAAAATTCTTTGAGTGATTTTATTTTAAAACTATGGAATAATTGCCAAAAAATATGGGAAATGGTTACTAGGAAGTTGCCTATACATTATCAAGACTTAATATGCAGTTAGCATGTTAAAAACAATACTAATCTGCCATAGTAACTAAAATAGAATAGACTAGTTGTAATTTTAAGCCTAGATTTAAATAAATGTGTTTCCCTTATGGTCCTATGTATCTTGTTTTGTACAGTAGAAAGATTATTATGAGGAATACTCAGTGGATTTTATCAAGTTATTAGAAGGATTTTTGGGCACAGTAAAATTAAAATATTTAAGAGTGCTCCAAAAGTACAAAGTAGAAAGTGAAGATAGAATTAATCATCTATTGCTAGATAGTAAATTTCTTAAACTTTTGTCCCCTAAAACATTTATATTCTATATGTCAGTTTTTGTAGGCTGGTGATCTAGGCATGGCTTAGACAGACACTTTGTATCAAAGACATTCACAAAGCTTATGTCTTAACTTCAAAGTCCTCTGGAAGGATCCACTTCTGGGCTTAGTCTAGGGGTTGTAGGCAGGACTCAGGTCCTCTGTGCTCTTGGCTTGTCTCAGGGTTACTTCTTTGTGGTTATTGGCCTTAGACCACCTTCAGTTCATCAACACAAAAGCCTCCTTGTAGGTTAACATGCTCTTCAGAGTATGCCAATGAAAAGAGAACCACTGAGAGTAACTCCCACATTATTTTCAAAATAAACAAGTCACTGAGCCCAGATCAAACTCAAGGTGAGGATTACAGAAGCTGTGACAACCAGAAGGGAGGCATCATTGAGAGCTATTTTAGAAAGTAACTAACTACTACAGTGAACTTGTTAGAGATTATTCAATGCATAAGCTTGGGACATTTGTCTGCATAATCTGAATAATAGCAAGCCGTGGTCCCTTTTTTATACCATATACAAAAACAAGTTCTAGCAGAAATAATACCCGAATCCAAAGAGTAAGAGTTTTAAGAAAATATAGGAAATATAGAGTAGAGCAGCAAGTTTGGAACTACAAGGCTGAGGGGACCTTCCTATGAAAAATCAGGAAATCCAGAATTAATTAAATGTGATAAATTTGATTAGATAGACTGCATAACACCAGTATAGTGAAATCTAAACATAGGTGTTATTTTGAAAAAAATAACCTTGAAACATATGCTTTATATAGAGTATATGTGCATGTGTGTGTATATAAATGTATTTGGTTTACAAAGGGTGTATGTCCCCTTCCACAACATTGAAGTGGAAACTTTTAATAGGTAATTCCAGTCTTCTTCCAAAGTAGATGGAGCAGTGGCTCACCCAGTAGCATTTTGATAGTTCTGCTTGTTTCCTATCCTTACAACATTTAAGAGTGTCAGATTTTCTAACTTCTTCTGTTCTCTACATATGCAGCAATTCTTATCTTAATTTCACTTTGCATTTCCCAGTAACTTCCAAGGTTGAACAAATTTTTATATGTTAATAGGCAACTTAAATTTTTTTGTGAAATTCTTATTAGGTGTCCTCATTTATCTTTTTTGTTGCTTATTCTTTTATTACTTTAGAGGAGTTTGTGGTTTATTTCTGCATAGTAATTCTGTTACTCATAGGTAGTTTTGTATTTCCTCCTATTAGTTTAGTTTTATTTTAAGAATATCTATAAACCATTTTTTTGTGGTAGTCAATATTATCCATAAAAATGTTTTCAAAACAGGAAGTATTTTTATCATATCAACCTGGGATACTATAGAAATATTTGGGAGAAGATGATGTTCCAACATGAGATTAGGAAGTATGAAAATCTGGAAGTGACTCCAAAAAGCAATTTTTAAAGCTTTTGTTGTGTAATACTTCAAAAATTTTTCTGTACAGAATACCTAGATCCGATTAGATTAATTTTAAATAAACCACTAGGAGTACAGTTACTATCACAGTTTATTGTTAACTTTTCACTGTAGTTGAATATAAATTAATTCTACTGGATTGATTGAAAGTTACCACTTTTTTTTCAACAAAACTATATTGAGCCTGGCATTTTATTAGAGATTGTTTTAGGTAATTCATATAAAATTGCAAACAAAACAGTCATCACATTCATGGAGTGTATATTTTTGTAAAGGAGATAAACCTTAGACAAATATGGGACTAGCTATATAATAGCAGAAATGACTAAGTAATGCAAAATGTATAAGTTTTATAAGCTACATGTAAATCTCACATAATGATAACTCATTGTCACTAGCAGTGTTAGGAATAGTTTCTGGAAAAAAAGTTAAAAGAGCTGTTGACAGGAGACTCAGAGACAGAGGTATATAAGTGAGACCTTGCGCTTATCTGGGCAAGGAAATTTAAAGGTTGGGAGTCTAACAAGCTCAAAAGTCTTGAGGCAGAAACATCACTGATGTAGTCAAAGATCAGAAAGGACAGTAAAGAATGGTAGGAAACAGGGAAAGAGGACATGGGAACGAGTCACACAGACCCTGCAATTCTGTACATTGTTGGCTCGTTTGATTTTGTTCTAAATATGTGACAAGGAATTTATGGAGAATTCTGAGGAATGATGAGACCTGATTTACATATTAAAAGTCTCACTCTGAATACTGTGTGGAGTGATAGGTGATAAATGGCAACATCAAGAATAGAGTGTAAAGGGAACAAATAGAGGGCAGTTGGCACCAAGTAGGAAGAAGATGACAGTCACATGGTCTAGAGTGATAAGTAAGGAGGATATTGTGACCAACAGGTAGCTCTGAGGTGGAGCCATGGAGCTGGCCACTCTGTGGGGTGAGAGCTGTGAGAGAAACTGAGGACCAAGGGTGACTCTGAATGCTTTGAGCTGAAAATGCCTAAATGCTGAATCTGTCAAAGAAATGGGAAACTCTTCAGAGTAGGCACTTTTGGAGGTGGGCATGGTAATGAAGAGTTACTTGGGAATATTTGAAATACTCCTCAGCCAGCAAAGGAAGATGCTGAGTGTAAAGTTTTAGGGGAAAGGGAGAGAGGATAGAGATGGAGTTTGGGATCCATCAGCACAGAAGTGGAATTTAAAGCTGTGAGACCCAATGACACTGTCAAGGAAAGTAAGAGTGAATTGAGACAAGGATTTATTAATTTTTGGGCTGTTCTCCCACTTAGAAATGGATAAGATAAAGGCAAATCTGGTAGGGTGAATGAAAAGGAGCAGTCACTGCTTTAGCATAAAATAGCATGGAAAAGCGAATTTGGTGTGGGACTGTAATGAGGGGAAAGAATAAATATGATTTGGATAGAAAATAAAAGAGCATGTATATAAGGAGTCAGGGTTGTAGGTAGGTAGGGATGTCAGTAAAAATGAGAATTAACTTGTATTACATATTGGTACAAATTCCCCAATGTTGTGTGTGATTGTGAGCTGTATATAAAATGTGCCAATAAAGAATTCAATTAAAAAAATAGAATGGCAAGTATCCCTGAAGCCAAGGCAAAAAAAAATGTTTCAAGAAAGAAGAAAACAACTGAACCAAAGTCATATGCTGCGGGGAGGCTGAGGAAAGTGAGAACTAGAGAGCTGGTATTCAGCACTTTAAATGACTGTGTACAAGTTCTGATGGCTGTGATACACATAAAACCTGATTTCAGTGGGCTAGAAAAGTCTGGGATGGTAGGACCATGTGTGACCAGTGCATTGTACTGTTCTTCAGTGCAGTTAGAGATGCGATTGTATCAGTAGATTTGGTGTTGAGAGAGTGAGAAATTTCTCTTCTGATACTCTGTGGCCATCCAATCATGGATGCCTCTCCAGAATGAATGAGTCCTAAACCAGTCATTGTTTTGCCTTCACCCCCACACTCGGGATATGTAGTACTCTCGGACTATGACAGGCCCCACAACTTAAAGAGAAACTTCTGTGTATGTCTTTTGGTCCCCAGCATTATGTGTTTCTTCTACACCTGATGCCCCTGATGGGGGCTGCTGTCCTGGTGACAGCAAGGCTCTGGCACTCTCACAACCTGCCCCTTACTGGCCACATGCTGTATACTAGTGACCAGCCTTTCTCCCTGGCCCCAAGGGCACGAGGCTTCGCGTCCAGCTGCCATGTGTGGCATGGGGACCATTACCTGAAGTCCTTCCAAACTTGGAGGAATGGCTAGTGAGTAGGGTACATGGGTCTGCTCTTCCTGAAGTAATGCAAGTTCCCACCATTGTTCTCTTGTCCTGACCTGAGCTTCAAGCCCAGGAAAATCCCCAGTGTGTCATAACATCTATCTTCCTTCCCAATGAAATAATAATGGTTATTTCTCCTTATCCAAAGCCATCTTCAATATTAGTGATACTAGTTTTTAACTTTGCTTTCTTATTTCTCATTTATCTTGGAAAACTGTCAGAGACATAGATTAATAAATGTTGATGGTGGTCTGGATGCTAGAAGAAAAAGCAGAGGCGACTTTGGCCTCCAGTTTGACAACACCCAAGATGTAAGGCTGCTTCTTTGGGACAAAGAGTGCTATGTTTTTAAGAACTGGCAATGTGTGCACTTACAATTTCCATAAAAACAGATGGAGAGAAAGTAGGCCAAGTTTGCTCCATTCCCGTTAGGGTGCTAAATCTTGAATATTGCGGCTTCATTGACCCAAAAAGACAGAGAGCATTTGCTTTTGTTCTTTTTCACATTTCATGTCCATTCCTTCATTCCACACATCTGTGCATAGCCTGGTGCCAGCTCTTGGAGAGGTCACTGCATTTTAGGACCTCATAATTTTGAGAAGCCTTTCACCAAATTAATAATATTATCAGAACTAGGATTTGAAACTAAGCCATGGACCTTATCTTGCTTGAACATCTCTAAAAATACACTAGTTGGTAGTTTCTACCCCACTGCACCTAATAGTGATGAACAAATACAGAACTTCTTCAAAAGACTTTAGACATAAAAGAAATGGATGCATTCTGTGCAATAGGGATAAAAGGATAATCTATTTAAACAAGAAGTAATTAAATATTGATAGCACTACGAAATTATAACATTCTAATTTAGGAGTTGAAATCCAAAAATGTAAAGTCTGGTAATAAAGATCAGCAGTGACTTTCATTTGAGTCTAAGCCTGTCCCATTCGCCCTTGTAGTCTCACGTTCTCTCATTTCTCTATCCTCACATGGCCTCATACACCCATATCCTTGTATTTAGTAGTGTATAAATATGGGAAAGTGGCCGAAGTTTTCTGGTCTAAACCTTAAATTTTTCACCTATGAAAATACAACATTAAAACAACAAAAATTATAAAATTTCCCCTATATTATTATTATTCAAAACTAAAATTTTCTTTTGCAAATAGCACACACACCAAGTATTAATTCAAGTGATACCAACATTCCAGTAGGTAGCTAAATATGCATGTTCAGGTGCCAAAAAGAGGAATTGTTAAGATATTTCTAATAATTTAAGGCTTTCCACTCTTCTGTATTGATAAAAAAAAAATCCTGCATTCTCAGTAATATCTTCCATCCTATCACTGAACAGATGACCTCCCAAAGGTACATTTGTTACCAGGCCTGAGGTCCCCACCAATGCAGGAATAACCTTTCCAATGTGGCAATCACCTTTCTCTAAATATTATTCTGAGTTATCTGCCAAATCTTTGTCATTTCTAACTGTAATTTCTAGCCAGTGTTGTCAAAGAGACAAGCACCCATAGTGGTGCTAATTAAATGTTACCCAAATCCAGTAGAATAAAAAGGATAAGAGAGTTTGCATCTTGTCCTGGTTGTTCCCATCATAAGGTATGAAATGAACAACCCAACTACAGAGTGCCTGTGTGCTTGCACTTCTTGAACAGAGAGGGTATTAGATGAGAACTGCTTGTGGAAATGGAATTAAGGCATATTTAGAAAGTCTGCAGGATAGAATGCTGGGGGTGGTGACTCACGCCCACCAGCCATCAATACCACGTACCACAGTGAGCTCAGGGCCAGCCTGAACTAAAAGTGAGACCCTGTCTCAAAAAAAAAAAAAAAAAAAAAGTCTGCAGGAATCATCTGCAACTGTTTACCATGTGTTAGGTTTAAGGAGGCTAGTTATTCCTGACCTTAAAAAAACAAAACTAAACTAACAAAAACAGTAATTTGACCTTTTCACTAGGACAGAGCTGGCACTGTTTACTGTATTTTCCCCTGTATCTCTGGAGTTCAAAGTCTCAATCTTGAGTAGTACACATATATAAATATACATATATGTAAATATACATATGTATGTAAATTTACATATATGTAAATTTGTTGGCCATCGGTGATAATTACAGGGATTTTAGGAGGGTGATTTTTTTTTTTTTTGAGACAGGGTCTCGCTTTGTAGTTCAGGCTGGCTCTGAGCTCACTATGTAGCCCAGGCAAGCCTCGAACTCAACAATCCTCCTGCCTCTGCCTCCCGAGTGCTGGGATGACAGGCGTGAGCCACCACGCCCGGCAGGAGGGTGATTTTTATCCTAGTCTAACCCACCTTGGGGGCAAGCTACTGATACACAGTGAGCACCACACTGCAGTAAGTAATATGGACAGAGGCACCAAAACTCTTGCCTAACAGAGAACACAACTTTATTGTTTAATGCCTGGATACACCAGGAGCTGCATTAATATGCTTGCTCAAGAGAGGATGATAATAAAGAATCATGGATTTGCACTCCTTGATTTGTTCCTTAACAATGACTTTATTTAATACATAATTTAATAAATGTATACTGTAGTTAAAATACTCCATTTTTAATAACTCTGGGCCTTCTCAGGCTTTTTTTTTACTATACTTTCATACTCATTATACATACCTAACTCATTCTCACATAGGAGCTAATTACTTGTGGGGTGTGTAGATAATTATAAGCATGAATATAAGTCCATTTGATGCATAGAAATTAAAACTCTGGAAAAGTTTAGATGAAACCTTTTTCTCATCCTGCTTTACTTTCTTTCATATTTTATTCTATTTCTCTTTGTGGAACAGGTGCCAGAAACTTGTCCCTTCCCCAAACTCACTCTCAGGTTCAGGTCTTCTGGCTTTCCTCCTTTCTCCTCTTATGTTCTTTCCTCTTTTTATCCATTCCTCCATGCCTCATTGCTCTATCTCCCTCACCTCCCCCTACCCTAAATGTCCTGACTCTTAGTTTCAGAACTCAAGACCAAAGCTTGCAAAAGAGTTTTTGTCTTGACAGAAAAGGAATAGAAGCAAGAGAAACTCTGTATACTAGGCAAAGGGAAAGACCATTGCATGCCTTCACAAATAAATATGGTAGCTCTGGAATACTGGTATGGTTTGGGTCTAGATGTCAAGCAGAGATAAATTGGGCTTTTTAAGAAAAGATGGAATCTAGAGTGTGTGGTGCTGGGATTAGGCACATGCGATGACTAAATCAGACCACTGATTGGTTTGGCACCACCCTAAACCCAGGAATCTGGATAAGAGAAAAGGTCTGAAAGTTAGTGTTAAGTTCCCAGTTGCTTTTACTGTCTTCTGTGTACAATAAACTGTTTCTCTTCTGTGATGCCCCTCCACCATGTGCTACTCTGAGCAAAATAAACCTTTTTCCCCTTTAACTTTTGGTGTTGTGTAATTCGTCCCAGCAATGAGAGAACAGGAACTAAGACACATACTAAGACAACTAAGACACATATCCTAAGTGTTAAAGTTTGTCCACAGATGACAAGAAAGGAGAAGGATGCCTATGGATTGGGAAACAAGTAGCTAACAATAGTAATGGTATATTAAGCAATAAGAATTATCATTATAGCAGCAATTATACATTGAACATTGCCTATATTCCAAGCATTAATTGGTCACATTATATAAAAATATGATTTCACTGATTTTCCATAACAAATTTAGTGTAGAGTTTATAATCCTATTCATTTTAATAGAAGAAGAAACTGAAGTTCTTAGTGATTATTTAATTAGCTTCAGTTTACATATCTAGGAAGTAGTAGAACTGAAATCTACACCCAAGCTATCTGATTAAACACATGTCTTTCTTCTAAACAGTTTGTATCCTGGAGAGGCACATTAGAACAGAACTGATACAGCTCAGAGTCACCATTAAAACTCACAGCTGCTCGACATTGCTTTATACCTTCTTTTGGTTATTTCTCTTGGGTCATTTCTTATACTCCATATCATAGGTCTGGAAAAACAAGAACTATGTGCTTATTCCTGGGCTATCACAGTAATTTGCACCATAGTATACTACATAACCTAGACCAATCAGAGTCATTTTTATCTGGGACTTTTTATTTATAGATGACAGAAGTAAGTGTGTTTTACCTTGGAGTATGTAAGCTGGGATGATGTAAACTTGCATTTTCTTCATTCTTCTTTTTCTCCTTAATACCTTACCCAATCTTCAAGGTAGAATGGCCGTACAAGGATAGTCTATGATGAAAGTAAAACAGAAAAAGAATGTGAAGAAAATACAAAGATAAGAGGTAATCATTTTAGTTCTAAGAACCACATGAATCCCTGGACTTCAAATGTCCCAAGACTGGCCTTTTACATAAGCTCATTGAGTTTACATAATCTCTGCCTTTTACATAAACTCATTGAGTTGAGTTTCTACCATTTATACCCGTCAGAACTACTGCCATCTTTAGTGAATGAAAAGGACTATGAAGGGTTGTGCAGTTGAAGAATTGGAGAAGGAAGAGAAAAACGGAAGACAGGAGAGCTCATAGCCATTTCAGAAAATGAGAGGTTCTGCATAGCATTAGTGAAGGCAGGAAAAGCCAGAGTTGGAGGCAAAGGAGGATGGGAGTTCGGAGTGGAGGCTTTGGGGGGAAAAAGTACTGTAAATACTGGGTATGTGAAAGTCCAGGATAAGGTCAAATATAGACCAGAGGAACCATGAATCTTGTTGCAATTTAGCAGTGAGCTCAGACCCTATTAATCTGTGAAGTGTTTGCTCTCACTGCCTGCCTGCATATGTCTGTGTGTCTATCTATCATCTATCTATATATCTCTATCTATCATCTTTAAATACCATTAGGCCAAGCAACACACAGTTCCCAGTGATTGCTAACACTCCTTATTTTCTGACATGTCATCTACTTCCCTCATTTATGGTATCTTCTGTCCCCCAAAGAACTAAAGAAACAGCCATACCCACTGTCTTTCTAGTTCATATCATTGCAGTTTTGTAATATTAAAATGTTTCTTCTCCATGTCCTTTACATCACAGCATATGGTGATTCTTTGTGAGGAGAGTCCTGTCACTCTCCTGGATTAATAGATTTAGCTGAACCTTCCTGGTTCTCATGTTCGTTTGAACCAAGATACTGCTGTCTTTCATCCAACCTTGAAGAAATCTTCCTGAGATCCCAGGTTCAACAAGGACCTTGTATAATTCCTTCCTAATGTCTTTCCTCATCTATCTACCTTCCACTGATGGATTGTGAATTGTTTTTGGAAGCTCAACCTTCATATACTTAATTTCTATTTTTAAGGAAATTGCCAGTAACTTTAGGTAGAGATTATTTCTTACAACTTTCTATATCTTTACAAAGTATTGAGGACACTCGCTATAGTATCTATAAGTAGACTTACTGGTTCATGACTTTAAGTCAATCAATTTCAAGTGTAAGCATGAATCATTGGGGGGAAAATCATTTTCTTTGGTGTTACAATGACTTAACATAATGTTGAGGCATTACGTAGAATCAAATTTTGCCCCAAATTCAAACTTTCATCTTTAAATTGACTTTATTGGTACATTTTATATACATATAATGATCACACTCAACATGGAGAACTTGTACCACTATATGACACAGCTTCTCATTTTTCCCAATCCCCTGCCCACCTACAACTTCCCCGCCCCCTATATTCATAAGCTTTGCTTTCTTCTTTTTACCATCACATTTTTCTTTCCCTTTTTTACTAACCCCTACCCTCTTTTCCCATTGAATATTTTCTACTTCACAATGTCTATCATACTAAACTTTCATTTTTTAACATAAGATAGATTATTAGAGTGAGCACAGCTAATTTTTCCCTTGGATCCAGGCCCTACAGTCAGATTAATGGAATATTTTCAGCTTCTGAGGATGCAAAAAGCCTTAAAGTTTTAGTCAAAGTGGACATAACTTTGATCCTGCCTTCTAGAGTCTGTAAGTAATCTTTATATTCTGCTGTTTAAAGGGGGAAAAATAGTTTTGATCTAGTGAGACATATCTTCCAAGAATTTTTTTTCTTTTCTTTTCTTTTCTGGGGAAAACTTTAGAATCTACATAATTTTCAGTTTCAATTATCTTTTAAATGAAGAGGTGCCTTAAATATAACATCACCCAAATAAAAGTGGAAACTAATCCTGAGACTCACTGAGATATGCGCTCTCCCTTTTTCCCTGTTCATGGTCTACTACTGAGTCTTGAGATTCACCTTAGAACATTCCCTAGACAGTCTCTGAAGCCGTGAGAGTGTCTCTAAGGTGAATTAATTACCATCGCCACATCTCTCAAGTAGTCTCAAGTAATTAGTTCACATCATGTTAACAGTGGCCTAACCGACTCGACTCAGTTGGGTATGCTTACATTCCAAATGGCAGCATGCCTTCAGAGGAATTAAATGTTGAAACTTCAGGTACCATTGTCCTTGCACGTTGAAGGTATTAGTTACCAAAAAAACTCTTCTGTTCCTTTGGCGGGTGGGTAACAGGGATCAAACGCAGGACCTCATGCTTGCCAGGCAGACAGTCTGCCCCTGAGCTCCATCCCCCTCTTCTTGTTGCTCTGTGAGAAGCACATGGTAGATCTCTACTTCACAGACCATTGGTCAAGATGCTGTTCACAGGGTGCCAGAAGGATGGCAACCAAGCAGGTAGAGCTTTGCCTTTGTGGAACAATCCTGTCACCCTTGTCAGATCCGCTCAAGTGTGTATAGATCCCAGACTCCTGAATGCAAGAATAGGACAACTGCCACTTCTACACATCTGCAGACTCCTGTCAGGGTGAAGCAAAGCTGACTGCTCCTAAGTCTATAATCAGCTTTTTACCTTAAAGCATTTGATTCCACACTCCAGTTATTTTAACAAGTGCTATCATTTCACACACCGGTGTGCCAAAAATATGATAGGCTTGGTACTGCATTGAGATGGAAAGAGCTCACAGCTCATAAATCCATGTTGGTATTAAAACATTTGCTTCACCAGTCTGGTGACTGGCCCCCACCATTATTCCCCACTGTTGCCTTGGAAATGCTTTGGCCTTTGCGGTACTGTACCAAACTCTCCTCTGGGACTCAGTCTGTACTCTGATTGGATGTGAGGGAGAGGGGCGTGTGCTTTCACTAATAGTCGACTTACAACGGACTTTTAAAAATACTGCATAACTGTATCCAGGGGCAAACCCTCTGACATGCTTACAATACTGCCCTGCCTTATTCCCCCTGTGTGCTCTGAGGTCAGTTTGTGCAAAATGCTTTGAAAGGCATTGTGGAAGTTAATATACTTCCCAAAGGCTAGGATAAGGAATGTTTATTTGGGGAGGAGCAGTCATTCACAATCTGACTTTTGTCTATAGATAAATTACTACCTAAATCTTTCCCAGAGTAACAGACTGTGTGGCCTAAATTTCCACTTCACACCAAGCATCTCATATTGATTCCCTTCAACAAACCAAGGAAGAATGTGCTAAGATCCTAAGTCTATCCCAGGTATGACCTCATTCCTTTAAAACTAAGGTTTAACTAAAGGCTTGAGTCAAAAGTTTCTTTCTCTTCTATTATATTACTAGCAGCTGTTTATGTTGTAAGCACTAATTCCCTCCAAAGAGAATAATCTAAACAAAATCATTCATAACAGAAGAAATGCCACCTAAATTCTAATAGAGGAAATGAGATTGCATTTCATTCCCTGTCACCAACTTGATTCTACTCCCAGTAGGCCGCATTCATTTAGCCTTCAAACATAAAGTTTAGCTAAGTATAGTTTCCTCTCTTAAAAGGTAAATAAATTGGAATGCATGAATATATAAATTGGAATGATTGTGCCAAAAAGAGAAAGAGGGGGACCTAAGAAAGTGGGAGACCTCAAGAGTAGACATTCAAAAGACAGTGTATTAAATTTGGCCTAATTTATCACATTCTATGAGAGATTTCCCTGCCCCATTTTGCTTCACCGGCATAGAACTTCAGTTCTTTACGCTGAGAGGATGCCCAGTCCTAAGGTTTCATGTAAAGGAGGCCCCATATCTCTGCTTAAGGGTCCACTTTTTGTTATTTTAGACTTCAGTCTATATTTCAGCTCCCAGTTAGGAGTTCCTTTCATAATGGTCTGACCTCGGGAATGCCATCTATAATGTATGCCACTAGTCTCACTCTGTGAAACTCATATTAGCCTCACATGTACAGATTAAACTCCCACCTTCTGTCTTGGGGCCCTTGCATTTGATATTCTTACTGCCTGAAAGAATCTTTACAAGTACTTCCATGTATTATATCTCCCAGGCCTCAAGTTCAGTATCTCATTGAGATCTATTCCAACTACACCACCTAAAGTACTGACATGTCTCTTCTGTTCTCTAGGACCCACATGCTCGGCAGTGTGTGTGCAGTTCTCCTAATTACCACAACATACTTTAGGTAGTTTATTGCCTGTCTACATGCAAAAAGTCCCACAAAGCATGGATTTTTGTATGCTTTTATTATTTTGAGTGTAGTATCCACAGCAATGCTTAGCATATTATAAATATTCTGTGTGTGTGTGTGTGCATGTGTATGTGTGTGTATATATATATATATATTTTTTTTTTTGAGACAGGGTCTCGCTTTGTAGTTCAGGCTGGCCCTGAGCTCATTATATAGCCCAGGCAAGCCTCGAACTCAGCAATCCTCCTGCCTCTGCCTCCCAAGTGCTGGGATTACAGGTGTGAGCCACCATGCCTGGCACTCTGTGTGGTATGTGATATTGATGGCTGGTGGGCGTGAGTCACCATGCCCAACATTGTATGTGGTTATCAGGATCGAACTCAGAACCTTGCGCTTGTGAGGCAGGTGCCGAAAGCACTGAGATAAATCTCCGGCCCTTCAGTATATATTTTTAAATGCAATATTTAGGACGTAGTGCCTATGTAGTCTAGTTGTTTGCTCCTTAATAATACTCAGGTACCTTATTGTACCTTACATCAAAATTAAAATTGAGGAACAGTTTATGTCTTCCCAATATAAATAATACATAAGTAAAAGATCTTTAGTAAATTTTATTGACTTTCTTTATTCTTTAATTTGAACATAAGAACAACCAGAAGTTAGCCATCTTTCCATTACTATGACACAATATCTGAGAAACAACTTACACAGAAGAAAGATTTATGATAAACCAGAGTTTCAAAGATTTTAGTCCATGGTCATGTGACTGTGTTGCTTTGGGCCTGGAAAGGACAGGACATCCTGTTGGAGCGGGTGATAGAGGCGCTGCTTACCTCATGGTGGCCAGGCAGCAAAAATAGAAAGTTGGGCACTGATAGTCACCCCTTCCCCAATGACCTTTCTTCTTCCAATTACACCCTCTCTTCAGGTACCACAACCTCCCAACAGCATCACTCTGGGTACCAAGTCTTTAACACATGGCTTTTGGAGAAATCACCAATACAACCTATAGCATGATCCTCATAAAATAAGCACTACTTATGACAAGTTCTCTATCCCCCTCCTTTCCAGGCAGTCTACAGTCATTATATTTTCTTCCATAGTAATTCTGGGGCCATTGCTGTGAAATATATTGGTTTTCTGTTTATATTTATTCTTGGGAGAGAATTGAGAAGAAAATACTCCTTTGCCCCATATAATACTATTGTGAATTAAAGTACTACATGAAATTCAATTTCTTTTCTATGGAAAATTTATTGAAAGTGCTAAATCTAGGCAAAACTCTTAGCCTTTATTTTCTTCATTTGACTCAAATTGTTTGCAAGGTCATCTCCAGCTGACTCTGAATGTATCTCTATTCTCAGACCACTAAGTGCTCAACATTTAATAAAAAATGGTCTCTGTGAACTTCTCAGTGTGAGCTCCAAATCATACTTGTTCCAAGTGAGAAATTATCTTTTGAAAAATGAAAGATAAGAGGCCTATGAGTTTTATAAATTTTTCAAGAGTTTTAGGTAGGTAATAAAAAGAACACATCATACTTGTCCTTGGTAGTAAGTCCCCTCCCTCATTTAAAGGATAAACTAGAATTACCACAAATAGTAGACCAAAATTTAAGAGTCAAATGGGAACTACATTTCTTAATACAACCATTGGAGTTCTATAAATATGTACTTATTACTCTTGGCTAATTTTACAGGGTAATATACAGAAATCTGCCCACCTAACTGATACACTTCATGTATTTGACCTAATATAGAGTATATAGATCTATTACAAGGGCTTTTTCTACTTTTTAAATGCCTCCAAAATCTTTGTAGTTCAATGTAGTACATATTTCTTCTTTGCTTCTATCCCTGTTTAGTGTAGTCAGCAGGTGAAGAGGGAGGGGCTCTGCAGTATAATGTTATTCTGAGGCCCCAGACCTTCTTCTCTGTGTCAGAGCCTATTAAATAGTTAGCACCAAAGTCACTGAAGGTGATGAGGGAAGAGCATCATGTAGAGGAGAATTTTACATTTCATGCTAGAATGGGGCAAAGGTTTCACTGGCCAGAGGTTACTTTTGGGGCACGCCTTGCTCATTAAATGTTGGAAAGAATCTGGGCCATTGATTGAGACAGAAGGAGGAGAAACAGCAACCAGGCCCTCAGGTAGAATCTGAAAAAATATGATTCTCTCTAGACTGTCAGTGTGGCATTGCCAGGGGGTATACAAAATAGTTTTCCCCATCCCTGTCAGCTCTTCAACTGGCCTAATGCACATATTGCAAATGCTGTAATTGTTAATATTATGCTGCCTTCACACTATTTACATTGTAGGAAGAACCATTACCGAGTAAAGGAAAGATACCTTGATTAAAAGTCAAAGCCTAGCCGGGCGTGGTGCCTCATGCCTGCAATCCCAGCACTCGGGAGGCAGAGACAGGAGGACTGCTGAGTTCGAGGCTTGCCTGCACTACATAGTGAGCTCAGAGCCAGCCTGAACTACAAAGCGAGACCCTGTCTAAAAAAAAAAAAAAAAGTCAAAGCCTCAGATTCTACTAGCATTTTTTTTGTCAGCCCAGTTACTTACTTTCTCTGTTATGCTGTAAGACTTTAATGAGATTATCAATTCCATGACTTACAAAACTAGCACTCATTCTCCTGACTATGGATACAGTGACCATTTTTGGTAAAGTCAGTCTGTGATGTTTGGGGTAAAGATGTGATCCAGATATCACATAAAACAAAATAACCCTCTGCTTTAATTTCTCATTTCTGTGGCAAAAGTGTATCATTGCTGTAGGGATAGCCAGTGTGACCAATGGAAGCTAATCCTAGCCCCATGAGCCTGGATTCTTTCTTTCTTTAATTCCCATGGCTCGTTCTTTCTGGGAGCTAGGTAATCTTGTCTGTACCAATTGCACCCTGCTAAATTTTCTTAAGAAGCCTTTTGCGGTACCTCAGAGTCCTCTTTTGTACAATTCTCATCTTTTGTGTCAGTCCTGAAAAAATTGCACATCTTGGTCTCCTCAGAGTCCCCTCTCTGCCTTCTTATCCCAGAGCATCCACTAGGCTCCAGTCAGTTTCCTTTCTTGTGTTGTGACCTGGAAAGTTTCATAGGTTGTGCTACAGTTGAGTCTCGAATGTTCCCTAAGAGTCATATGTCAAAGACTTGATCCTCAGTCCATGGCATAATTGGGAGGTAGTGAAACCTTTAAAACATGGCCTTCTTGGAGGAAGTTAGGACCTTGGGACCTTTCCAGGGAACACCAGACCCTGTTCTGCTCTTCTTTCCTGGCCTTGGTAAAGTAAGTACTTTGCTCCACTTCATGCTCTCCACCTTGATGTGCTGCTCTTCCACAGGTGCAAAAGTGATCTAGAAAATCAACCATGGTTTGAAACCTCTGAAACCATGGGATAAAATAGGCCCTCCTCATAAACTGTATATCTCAGGTATTTTGCTAAAGTAGTGAACAGCTAATACAGAGTAACCTGGCATAATCATAGCCCTTGCCTCGTTTGTTTTCCTATGTTGCAAAGATCCTGAAATTGTTGTTGTTATTGACTGATGTTTAAGGTCTTGAAAATAACCTTCTTGTATTTTGATCAGTTTTAAAACATTAAAAACTTTTTCCAGGTCTTCTACACCTTGTTTGGAAACAGAATTCTCCTACTGCTATTTATATACTTGGAGCAAGTTACTTAGAGTTTCAGAATTAGGGTGGTTTTGCTTTCTGTACAATAGATAATATAGTGCTTTATAAGCCTACATATATTGTCTTCTTTCTGGAAGGTTTATTATTCTAATTAACTTTCTTCACTTGGGATTTTTTTCAGTTTGAATCTACAACATGTCAGTGCTTACATTCTCTTCTATATGTTTTTCATTGTAAGAAGAAATAGCTGTCCTTTCCTAATATATCCTTGAAATAGTGCCACATCTTTTGAGCAGATTTGTCAGAAACCTCCCATAAATGTATAGATTCCCAAGTCATTGACAAGACAAGAAAGATGATGCAGAAAGCGTCACTTAGAAGTCCTTGTGTGTAAGTGCTCTGGCCTAACATGGTTCATCTGTTTGCTCTCAGTCTGGACAGTGAGTAGAGGCCACAAATTGCCTTAAGGGACTATCTGAGCCAGAGAAAGGCAGCGCTGAATGGGGAATATAATCAATTGTGGGTGCTTTTGTCTGCACCACTAGTTACTCGTCCATATACTCACAGAAACATTTTGTTGATGTAGACAGCCTGTCTGATGGACCATCTCAATCAAAGATGTAGTCACAGCCTTGTGAAAGCAATCTGAGCACAGAAGAGAGCCCCCTTCTCCTCAGAGATAGGAAAGTGTTCCTCACAATTTTGCAATATTCCTAGGAAAAGCCTTGGAAAAGTATGTTCAAGTAATTTGCTTTTTTTTAACATAAAAATTTCTTTCATGGCCACTGGGACATAATCTGTGGATTCAAAACCTGCAAAACTGCTACGGGGAAAAAATGAAATTACTTAAGAAACTATGCATTGGTCATTGCTAAGTTGGTACCCTAAGACGTGTGCCAATTACAGATGCTTCATCTTTAAATGATTTGAGTCATGTTTTGCTGTCATAGTATTTGAATAAACATCAAGGAACCAGCTCTTTAATAAAAATGTTACTACTTTGAAAGATATTTGTAAATGCAAATAGCATTTCCCAGAATCCATCAGAATGGTGTGCTTACTAAAGACATTTAAAATCTGAACCCAAATAAACCCGAGAGCGTCTTCCCACATGTTTAGGAGAATCAGATGGAGAAAATATTTTAAAAAATACTTCTTTGCTGTTGAAAATGGTATGAAAAAGATTGAATCCATCGTCAGTACTGAGACTGGTCAACTGTCTTAACATTTAACTGAGAGTAGTGACGGGCTGAGAGAAGGCACATGACACAAGCTGGCTAATTAGAGACCTTCCTTCATTCTGTTCTGTAAAGACTTGGAAATACTCTTTTCTGTAGTGTAAGAGATTTATTAAAATTCATGTTTATTTGAGGGAATGTGTTTATTTTCAGAGGAGCTAAAGCTGGAAGGGGAAGGTGTGATGAGAGAGTACACTGATAGAATTGGATTGTTTTTGTCCATCACTTACCTTCTAGCAGTTTGGAAATAATAACCAAAATAATTGTATCTTATACTATTTAGCACTGATTTTTTGTCAATTTAATATATATTAGAAGTTTAATACAGGCAGATAATAAAACAAAGTATTAATTTATTTTCCATCTTGATTGGTGGTGCCACTAATAGTTTTAAATATTTGAGTCGAAAAGATCCATTTGTTACCTCAAATTTTTTTAAATATTTGGTATTCTAAACCATGGAGATGGATAAATAGGTATTACAATTTGATTGCTAAAGAAATAAAATTCATACAAAATGAAAACCAAATATAATATTTCCATTAATGAGAGCTATAATAAAAAAGCAACTGGAACTAATTTTTATAACTGAGTTCCTGCCATTTCATTTTCTTTTGGTGAAATACCTAAAATTATATAAAATATGAGAAAATAAAAAATGCTAAGAGAAATTCTCTTTGCCTAAAGTAAAAATAAAAATAAATTGAATAGCCATAAAATGTCTCAGTTTAAAGGAAGCGAGCCCCTGAGCAATTCAAGGTCATATCATTGAGGTACTGAAGTAGTTTTTGAGGTTACATTTCCAAACTTTATTCTCTTTCTGAGAAGCTTTTTGTTCCAGCCAAGCCCATCTGCTCCTACTGCATGGTTTGGCTTAGATGGAACCCTTCCAAGCCACTGTATAATGGTTGCTTTTTCTTTAACCCCTAGAGATCTTTAAGGCTTGTTTGATTATTGTGAGGAAGATATTTACTAGTTTTCCCATTGAAAGGCAAGCTAAAAAGCATCCAGAAAAGACAGAAAAGGAGATGCCTGAGATTGGTGTATTTCTTGCCTTAGTTTTTATCGTTTGTCATAGTGATCATTTTTCTATGTACAAGTGTATGTCTCTTCTTTCCTTTGAACCCTGAAAGAAAGTATTTTCTTGTGTTACCCTTAGCTCTTTCTCCAATCTTTTATTTTCCGGCTAAAAAAAATGATAACCGACCACTTAACACTTATCCTTTCTTATAAGTTTTTCTGAAAACGTATTTAGGTAATCATCAGTATAAATAAGCATTTTTTACATTTTCATTCCTTAAAAGTTTATATGAAGTTTTAGAATAGAGTTGGTATAGACTATATGGTAGAAATTGTAACAGGAATACAGTAAATGTAGGAACCATTCAAAATATTAGTAAAAGAAAGTGTCTTTGAGATTAAAGAATGAAGAAACATTTTCATGTTGATAAAGCTCTCTCCACGTGCTAAATAGATGATTGCATCCTCACTCTAGCAGAATTTCTGAATTCTGGCAAGTGTTCTTAGAGACTGAAAAATATCAGTATGATTCAGACTTCTAGTTAAAGCAATATTAAGTGATGGGTAGATAAATGTTGTATAAAAATTAGCTTCTTTTAAAAACATATAGTAAGTAAAGGAGTTCTAGATTAATTAAAACTTTTAGCAAAGTAGTAGAAAATCTGAAACTAGCTTTTGTAGTGTAGGATCGCTAAGAATTGATAAGATTGAGTTTTGATGTATGAGTGGGTAAAATTCCTATCCTGTGTATATGAGATTATACAAATAAGTTAAAAATGTTACATCTATCCAAAATGAAAAACGTGCAAAATATATGCATTGATACAGAAATAATCCGAGATAAAAACAAAGCCTTAACTATGCTCATTTACTTTGTGGGGGGGGGGGTACTGGGGATCGAACTCAAGCCCTTGGGCTTCCAAGGTAGGTGTGGTACCACTTGAGCTAAGTCCCCAGATCATTGACTATTTTTTAATTGAATTCTTTATTGGTACGTTTTATATATAGCTCACAATCACACTCGACATTGGGGATATGTACCAGTATACGACAGAAGTTAATTCTCATTTTTACCCATATCCCTACCCACCCACAACCCCTCACCCCTTATATACATGCTATTTTTTCCTCTGAATCACATTTAATGATATGAACATAAGCGTTTTTCTAGTGCAGAAAACCAGAAATTCCTGGACTCAATCCATATCAATTAATTTTTAGTAGATTGCTGTGAGTGTCAGGAATGTGCATGTATAGCTATCTAAAGGAGGTGGTCCCCAAATTACATTTTGAGGAAAAACTGGACTGTAATTTTGAAAACAAAAACAGGTTGTCTTCTGTGTTATTGGTCAGGTTGTAATTTTTCGGTCTTCTTTGAGGGCTATATGGCAATATGTGTTTGAAACTTTAAACTTTAAATTAAACTTTAAAATCTTAAAGCAATACTTGATGTATATATAAGAAAATTATCTGATAATTATTTCAAGGTGTATGTTATATGGTATTAAGAGATTATTCATATTAGCACAAACCTAGAAATACTATCAGTGTGCATCAGAAGCAGATTGTTTCTATTAAGATACATTCTTCCAGAACTTCACTAAGCTACCATGTAGAAATGGGGTAAATCTTACTTAAGTAATACTGTAAAACTTGCCATGAGATAACTGTATGGGGTGGGAGCAAATATGTGTATTGCTTAAAAGTATTAATATGTTATAAATATATAAGTGTGGAAAGTTATATATAAAAATACAATGGTTCTTGAGATTCTTTGAGAAACACTGGAATATTTTCAAGTGTTTTTAAATGTGTGGGGCAATGAATAGTGATATAAAACTTTCTTTCAGAAGATTCTGTTAAAATAAGCCTACACTATTCATAAATTAAAAAACAACTTTTAGGGATAAGTAAAACATGTGAATAGCATGTCTCATGTCAGAAGAATCAAACTAAATTTATGACTTAAGCCACCTTCATTGATAGAATGGGAATGGACAAACTATACTAGGAAAAAATAATTCACCATATGATTCTTCAAGAGGCTTCAGTTAGAGCTTTTAACTGAATTTAACATCTCAGGATGAAAATATTCAGTTAACTAGAATTGTAGAGCTCAAGTTCCTCGAAGGTGAAATGAGAACATGCATTATCAGAAAATACAGAAAAGTTTCTCTGACTATCATAAAAAATCATAACAGAACAAAATTAAACATGCATACTTTGTTTTAAAAGGATAGCCTACATAGTGAGGCAGAACATTTATTTAAAAAGACTGCAGAAGATTTCATTAAAAGCTATAGCTCTAAGTTCAAGAGCAGAAATGTCTTTAGCTTTTAAAATTTAATTGGGTTTATTATGAAGGAAATAATTAAAATGTAATTCAAGATCATTAACTTTAACTTTATTGAAGTCAAACAGTAGCAAGATGACCAGAGGGAAATACTAGGACCAGGAAGTAAACAATGGATCTAAAAAGAGATTCCTAAGGGTTTATGAATTCACAAAAACTAAACCTGTCTTAGGAATCAAGTATGGGGGGTAATGGTGGTGAGTGGATGTCAAGGCAAACTCCTCATATCATAGCCTGGAGCCAGATAAAAGGGGCAGGGATGCCGCATTTTAGGAGCAATCCTATAATAGCCTATGGGCCTCCAGCAAAGACCTTCCCAAAGGTCCACAACATGTCCGGGCAATGGCACCCTGAGGGCCAAACCCTGGACAGTGGGCCTTTTAGAGGATATTCAACATCTCACCCACCAGCTCTGGGTTGCGTTGTCCTCCACCTTGAATGGCCTGACAGAGAAAACCTGCCCAACAGAGCCAACAAAATCTTCAGGAAGAGTTCTTGTTGCCCCTGCTGGACGACATGCCCAACTCAAGTTAGGAAACCTGGCACCTTGTAAATGATAGCTCCTACTAGTCTGGGAAAGTTCCCAACATGAGAACTTGCTAGATACCTCAAACTACAAGGAGTTAACTGCATCGCTAAAGCAACCTTCAGGCCTACAGGCCTTCAGGAATTTGGCACAATAAATACTTTGCTGAACACCATAGGAAATAGAAGGTGTTCTAGGCAAAGCTCAACTATTTCTATCATAATGTTAAAGTTAAATGTATTTAAGAATGATGCAGGTCGGAAGCATAGAATGCTTTGAGAGTTTCATTCAGAAGGTAAGATTTGGTAGAGGTTGGCTAGTATTTGAAATGGTGGAAAATAGTGGAGAATGGCAAAAATAAATCCTGAAAGGTTACAAAAATGTTTTCATAGGCTTGCATGTTATTATCACAAGATGGGACATGAGAGGAGTCATGGCACATTCTCCCTGTTTTATAGTTTTTAGTATACTTCACAACTTTGGAATTTTAGTATATATGTTTCTATTATTAGGGGGGAAAGAAGTAATTTGAAAGACAACTGTATACCAATGAACAATCAGCTGGTCAAAGTACTGAGCTACTTTATTTTGCATGGCTATGGACATTTTGTAAAACCCATGGAGACTGCATTTTGATTGCCAAATGCATTTTGAATGCATTTTGACCCTGTAAGTCTTTTTTGTCCTGAATGCACAAAAAGGCCAGGGCAGCACCCGCACTAGAAAGTCAGGCTCTGTGCCACCTTACTCTGGTCTACTTGTTCCCCTGATCCTGGGTAAGTGACCTAGTATTTCCTTCTTGCTATGTGCACAGGATACCATCTTTATTCCAAGACATGCTTAAGAGGAGGCCTTTTTTATGTTGTAAAAATCTGACAAACCTAGATTTGGGTGAAAAGAGACTGAAAGTGGGGATAAAAGGCTCTTCATTGCAGTGATTACTGAGTAGTTTCTACTTAAAAGCCATTCCAAAGAATAAGAGAAATTAGAGATTTCTCTCTAACCAGTAATAATCCTTTAGACATAAAAAGTATGTTTGGGGTTAGA
The DNA here is from genome assembly GCA_004025085.1 of Thryonomys swinderianus. Lineage (NCBI taxonomy): Eukaryota > Metazoa > Chordata > Mammalia > Rodentia > Thryonomyidae > Thryonomys > Thryonomys swinderianus. The sequence continues at coordinate 37,151 of PVIC010004878.1, read as the reverse complement.
AACTGCATCAGTGAATGCAGAAGACAAAGGCAATAGTGAAAAAACTAAGTGGTTCAGTCACTCGTAGATGTACTAATATAAGAACATGATGATTTATATATATATATTTTTGAGACAGGGTCTCGCTTTGTAGTTCAGGCTGGCCCTGAGCTCACTGTGTAACCCAGGCAAGCCTGGAACTCAGCCATCCTTCTGCCTCTGCCTCTTGAGTGCTTGGGATTACAGGCGTGAGCCACCGTGTCCAGCATTGTGGTATGTGATACTGATTGCTGGTGGGCGTGAGTCACCGTGGTTACCTGGGATGGAACCAGGGATCTTGCACTTGCTAGGCAGGCACAGGAACCACTGAGCTAAATCTCTGGCCCTCAGAGATACTTTTGAACAAATTCTCTCTCACACTCTCAAATTCTCTGTCTCTGTCTCTGTCATTCTCTCTCTCTCTCTCTCCCTCTCTCTTCCTCTCTCTCTCTCTCTCCCTCTCTCTCTCTTCCTCTCTCTCTCTCTCCCTCTCTCTCTCTTCCTCTCTCTCTCTCTCCCTCTCTCTCTCTTCCTCTCTCTCTTTCTGTCTCTTTCTCTTTCCCCAAAGTAAGTGGCCCCCTTTGATTTGACTAACAATGAGCAAACAAGGCTTTGCGCATCCATCTAACATCATCAGGATAGAAAAGGAGGTGGGGCAGAAAAAGGCAGTGGTACAAGAGGCAGCAAATACTCAAAGAACCCTTGTGAGAGCAGATGGTTCAGAGTAAACTTTATATTTCCATGAGAAGTATGTAACAAACTTGCCCAGAGGCCATTCCCTGTGATGGATGGAAAAAGTCTGTTCTCTCCCTCTGTCCTTTGTTCTTTACAGGCAAAGGAGTCACTTCTTCTGACCTTCAGAACCTATCATTCCTTTCAGTTCCAGAGAGCAACATTGCATGGGGCCTGGCAGCTGAGTAGAAATGTTCCCGAGGTTTCTTAAACTGAACTGAAGCCAAAGTAGGACATATTTGATGGGAAAAAATTGGAAGCTCATGTAAAGAATCCTTGAACTGATATTCCCCTATTCCTTGGTGCTTGCAAATTTAATTAGTCACTTTATAGAAGCATATCTGTGCTCATATAAGTGAATAAGGAAAACTAACAGTGTGCATGGACTGTTCTTTTTCTAGAGAGTCTTCCAGAATATTTTAAAACTAAGATGAAGAAGTATTTGTAGCCTGTACACTCTGGGCAGCAGTATTTGGCATTAATTTCTTTTCTGATAGCTTCTTCCTATGGTGATATGGCATAGGATTTTGTGACATTATTCTCATAAACTTAGAACATTTTGACATTTTCTATATGCATTTCCAGGAAATTGCAGTAAGTTCCACTAAATATATTTGGAATGTACAGTATGGAATAGTCATAGTTTAGAGTTTATTGTTTTAATTATTCATTAAGACATTGTCTACCACATTGATTTGGAATAACATGTAAACCAGGCTATGTGTGCAAGTGTCTCTAAAATATCATCAATCTTAACTTTAAGGAGCTTTTCAACACCCCCAAAGCCTAAAATAAATCTCTATTTGCTCTGCTGTGACCAGAGGAGGACCTGAAGCAGAACTCTCCAGATTACTTTGCTTCTTCATCTTTTTCTCTCTGTACAAGTTGAACATACTGAGCTCTGAGGTCTGATAGAAATGTAAATTAACATTTTTCTTCTTTCTGTGCAGAGGCCAGTGGTAGGCCAGAGAGTGTAGAATTAAAAAAAAAAAAACTGAAATCTCCAGAATGGTTTAGCTTTGGAGTAGGTTATCTTTTTTTTTTTTAAATTGAATTCCTTATTGGTACATTTTACATACAGTTCACAATCACACTCCACATTGGGGAATTTGTACCAGTATATGACATGAGTTAATTCTCATTTTTACCCACATCCCAACTCACCCCACAACGCCCCACCCCCTATATACATGTGCTTTCTTTTCCTTTTCAAATCATATTTATTCTTTCCCCTCATTACTTTCCCCTACCACATTCCCTTTGAGTAGTTCCTATTTCACAAAATCTATCATACATTCTAGAACTCACGTCTACACGTTCTCATACCAAAGAAAAGATACGGTACTTACAGATCTGTAATCTATTTATTTCACTTATTAGTGTGTTCTCAAGGTTTGTCCCTTTGCACATAAATGAATGAAACTCATTGTTCTTTATGGCAGAGCAATACTCCATTTTATAAATCACACACACACACACACACACACACACACACACAGACATCTTCCTTATCCAGTCTCTAGACTTGTGCAACCAACCACTGTGGAGATCAGTGTGGAGATTCCTCAGAAAACTAGGATAAGAGGTCCCATTTGACCCTGCTGTTCCCCTGCTAGGAATATATTTGAAGAAATTAAAAGAATCATTTCATGAAGACGTATGTGCACTCATGTTCACAGCAGCTCAGTTTGTGATAGCCCAATTTTGGAAACAACCCAGATCCCTATCAATTGAAGACTGAGGTTATCTCTTTAAAAATGTGAAGGAAGAGCCAGGAATGGTGGCTCATGCCTATAATCCCAGCACTTGGGAAGCATAGGCAAGTGGACTACAGAGTTTGAGGCTCACCTGGGCTACATAGTGAGCTCAGGGCCAACTTCAACTATAAAGTGAAACCCTGTCTCAAAAAAAAATAAAAAAGTAAAAGAAGAAAAGTAAATAGTTTTTCTCATAGGAAGTAGTATTCATAGTAAGAAATCATCCTTCCCACAAACAAAGCAACAAACATGAATTTAGTGGACTGTTTTCATTGAAATAAAGCACTGAAATTATACATTTTTAAAAGTCTATTACTATTCTCAAACTAAAGAGTAAGGGATAGCAATAACCAGACAAGTGGTTGCCAGTGATTAGGGTTGAAGCAAGGTTATAATTATGATGAGCAGCATGAGAGACTCTTTATAGTGTTAGAGGGATTCCCTATCCTCACTGGGATGGTGGCTATTAGATTATAGCCACATGATAAAATTTCATGAAACTTACACCAAGAGACATAAACTACATGTGAACTCTGAATGCAGAATATAATGGAATTTATAATACTGTACCAATGTCAGTTTCTTGGTTTTAACAACATATTGTAATCTTATATCATTAGAAAAACTGAATGAAAAGAACATGATAACTTATTAAATCAGGTGATTTTCTTCCATGATAAACATATAAAGATCAGTTGTTACCACAGAACCATCCAAGAGTCAGTGAATAAACTGAGGATATGACTTTTAGTAAGTTTGAGGAAGAACTTTTAACTATAACTGCAAGGGAGGAAAAAGGCAAAAGAATTAAAAGCCTTGAAATCTGAAGGAAAATTAAAAGTAATCTTCACACCATTCTTTGTCTTAATTACTTATATCAAGTTTTACCCTCCTCTGGTATTGCTTTATGTATATTTTTCTTTTCACAAAATCCTCAGACTAAAATATGTGAAATATAAATCTCTATGACTTTTTCCAGAGAAAGTTGGCTTTTAATTAAAGCAGATTTTTTCTTTTAGTTTTTTTCTTGTTCCTAATATATTAAAAATATAAATAAGAGCCACCTGTCTCTCATTAAAATTGGCCTTCCAGGTGTTCAGCTAAGCAAGAGAGCCTCTCCTTCAGTGGGGTCTGTGTTGACACTTTTCTATGATTCAGAATAGGGCAGAAATAAAGTAACTTTTGTGTGGAACATGTGAAAAATGTTATGTTTACATGTATGTTAACAAGCATGTTATGCTTCAAAAAGAAGGAGTAGAGTGCTTTAGGGTAAAAATAAATAAGGTTTATCTCCTTTAGACTTCTGGCCCTGTCTAGTTGGGCAATCATTTTTATTCCAAACTATTGATCCTCATATTTTTCTAGGCTTCCTGAACATAATAATAGATATTCACTTTTATCAACACACATTGTAGAAATATTTGGATTGGCTGGAACTACTGCATGTCTTGTGTATGAACTATTTATTTTCAAATTATTACATGGGTATAGGAATTTTCAAAAATAACACCATAACTTTTCCAATTCTTCTAATGCTAAAATACACATAACATGCTATCAAATTTAGAAATGTTGGTAAGTGTACAGTACTGTGGCAACAAGTAGATTTGTATTTCTGTGCTGTCATCACTGTTCTCTGCATCTTGTCATCTTTGCACTTCCTAATATCTCATAATACCTTTTCATCTTGGAAAACTCAAATAACTCTCTATTCCTACCTCTTTCTGGACCCTGGAAATCACCATTCTGCTTTTCCTTCAATGATTTTTTGACTACTTTAAATACCAATACCCAACATCACTGGCCATTCGAGTGATGCAGATGAAAACAACTCCCTATTATTTTCTCAGTATCTTTTATTGAAGAAAAAAAAACTGTCCTTTCTCCAGTGTATATTTTAATCATCTTTGTGGAAACTCAGTTGACAGTAGATATGTGTACTTAGTTCTAGACATTAGTATTCTCTTCCATTTTCGCTATATTTGTTTTTAATTTCAGTACCAGCTGTTTAGATATGTACAGCTTTGAAATATATCTTGAATGGGAAGGATGAAGATTTTATTTTGCTGTTTTCAAAAAAAAAGGCTTTGGCTCTTCAGAGTTATTATCATTGTTTTTTTTTTATTTTTTTGGTTTGGATCGGTTTTAATTGCATGCTCTCATATATACAATAGATTATTTTTCTGGTTCTGTAAAGAATGTCATCAGTATTTTGACAAGTATTACACTGTGTCAGGGGGTTGTTGTGACTAGTGTGACCATTTCAATAATACTGGTCCTTTTTACCTATATCTTCCCATTTTTTATTCTTCTGATTTTTTTCTTCAATGTTTAGAGATTTGAAATGTAAACATCTTTCATCTGTGGCATTTTATGTATCCATTGGTATTTTATTTATTTTAGCTATTATAAATGGAATTGGTTTCCTGATTTCTGTTTCAAATAATTTATTACTAATATATTAAGAAAGGGTTTTTTGGTATATCTATCTTGTATCCTGCAATTTGCTGATTATTTTAAATTGAATTATTTATTTGTACATTTGATATACAGCTCACAATCACACTCAGCATTGGGGAATTTGTACCAGTATATGACATGAGTTAATTCTCATTTTTACCCATATCCCTTCCCACCTCACATCCCCCTACCCCCTATATATATGTTTCTTTTTCTTTTCAAATCATATTTATTCTTTTTACTCCTTAGTTTCCCCTACCATATTCCCTTTGAATAGTTCCTATTTCACAAAATCCATCATACATTCTAGAACTCATTTACATCTACAAATTCTCAATGCTGATTTTTTGTAGTGTTTTTTTATGGAGTCTTTAGATATTTTGTGTATAAAATCATGTCTTCTGTGAACAGTAATAATTTAACTTTTGCTTTTCTAACTTGATTCCTTTTGTTTTATCTGATTCTTCTGGTTCAGATCGCCAATTGTGTTGAAAAGACATGGTGAAAGAGATTTTGATTTATTTCCCTAAAGACTAATGATACTGTGAACATCTCTTCATATGCTGATTAGCCATTTGTACATTTATTCTACAGAAATGTCTGTTGAAGTCCTTTGCCCATTTTGATATATGTGTTATATAAATATAAATATATAACACATGGGGTAAAACACAATAATTCAGTAGGTACATACAGTATATAAGAAGTAATACAGTAGGTACATACAGTATATAAGAAGTAATCAGAGTAATTAGCACTTAAATTTCCTTAAGCACTTAACATTTCTTTGTTAGAAAACTTTGAATCCTTTTCCTACTTCTTTATAGAATATGTACTAAATTTATTGTAGCTCTAGTCACCTGTACTCTCCAACACTTAAAAATATTCCTCCAGAGGACTTTTCTTTATGGTTGAGTTTTAAAATTCTTTACATGTTCTAGGAATGAACCCTTTACAAGAACCCTTTACTGTACAAAATTTGTTGTATTTTTGTCTTAAAGCGCTGGGAATAGAGCCCATGTTCTTGCTCATATTAGTCAGAACTCCACCACTGTCAAAAAGCCCTAGTAATACATTTTTAATTGAGGCTTTAGTTTTTAAAATGTAACATTTCATCAAGATAATTTATAACAATATTTTTTTCTGATGGTGTTTCCTGACTTTTTCATCCATTTAACAAATATTTATATAGCATCTGTTATAGTTTGGGTCTTGATGTCCCCCAAAGCTTCTTTTAGTAAGAGATAGTTAAACCTGGAATGTGATACTGGCATTGCTAAACCCTGACAGGTGAGTGAGTGCTTTAACAATGCCCTAATCCCAGTAGTCTGGTTCATATAAAAGAGGCAGAAAGACTCAGTGAAACTCTTTCATCCCTTTTCTGCCCTGTATGCACCTTAACAGTTTGCATCCCTGTTTTGGAGCCAGCTGATTATGGACTGAACCCTCTATGAAACATAAGCCAAAAAATCCTTTTCTACTAACATTGGATGTCAGATATTTTGTCTCAGCAATGAGAAAAAAATAACTAAAATAACATCTATTCTGTGACGAGAAAATTTCAAGATTATTTTGGATAGAAGTAGTAATCTACTGAATGTTCTATAAAATTGTAGTTTCTTTAGGGGCAGCGTTAACAGGTTCTTCCCAAAAAATCCTAGGTACTATACAGGTGGCATTATATTCTTTTTAAATTTGAGCAATTTAAACAAAATTTGAGTAAACAATCTTCGAACAGATTGTGAGTAGTTCTGGGGTTTATCTACATGTCATACCTAATTTGGGAAGGTACAGAAACACAAATGCACATGTCTTCTAAACCAGAGTTCATTAGTAGCACCATGAACACTGTTTGCTAAACAAATAAAGAATGACAGATTTAAAAGTACACGTATCCCTGATTGTGAGAGGGAAACAAAGAAACTTGTCCTCTGTTTTCATGGTTTTAGGGCTGTTCATTAAATTAAAAAAATAGTGGAAGATTAATTAAAATCCCTGTTGCTCTGTTTGGTTTCTTTTAAGGTGTTCATTTATAGACGTCATTTTTAACCCAGTGTGTATGTGGTTAAAGTATATTGACGTACCCAGAGGGATTTCATCCTGTTCAAATTTCCTGTACATATAGTTATTTTCCAAAGATTTTGATTGTTCTAGACTAACCTACATCTTAGTGATCTGGGAGTCCATAATGCTTTGTACTTTTCAGAAAAATTGAGTGCCTCACTTGCCTTGGCCTTTTATTTGACAGTAGAAAATCAGCGGACATAAGAATAAGACTATATCAAATGAATTCATCTAGTGATAAGAGGAAAGTAGTGAACAGCAAGATAAGAGAGTCCTAGAAAAAGGCTGAGTTACAGCCTGGTCACTGGAGTGAGACACCTTCTGTTCCGTTTTAGACACTTAATGATGGCTTTATAGTCACTATAAGAGATATGGCTGAAATGCTGTATCCTGGGATCTATCAAGAGTTACATAACTGACTTTGGTGGGTGATAATTTTTAAAAGAAATAGAAATTTTACTCTACCAGGGGTTGACGTGTGTCCCTTAAAATATTCCCAACCATATCAGAATGTGGTTTTATATGCTTATTGAGGTATGAGTCACATAGTGTAAATTTTGTATGGCACAGGAGTGATTATGAAGAAATGAAGACCTAAAGAATTGGTAAATCTAAATGTCTTCTCATATCCTGTCTTTCCCTCAGATAGTGGATCTAGCCAAAGCACCTTACATACATGTATAATAATGTTATCATGAAATCCTTTCCTTTGTAAAATTAATATGCACAAATAATTATCATTTTAAAAAACTATAAATGTCCCTATGTTTGACTGGACACAGAGATAGTTGTGGAAAAGTAGTTAAACTGTGGAGAAGCTAAAGGAAGGTAAGAATTAGTTTTGCAAGGTCTGCTTGTACAAAATTTTTTTAGCTATGTTTCTCTGGCAAAGATTGTTTACTTTCTCCTGATCCAGGTCAATTTTCTCATGTGACTTTCTGGATTTTTTTTTTTGTTGTTGCAGAAATAATAGGGGAGATTAGAATGCTTTTCTTGCATCTTTCTGGATTTTTTTTTGTTGTTGCAGAAAGAATAGGAGAGATTAGAATGCTTTTCTTGCATCTGCTGATGTCAAGTATCTTTAACTCAAAATGATCTTTATGCCGTCATAGCACAGTGGGGCACCACACTGTGATACCACATTGTGATATTCTAAATAATATTCCATCACATAGTCATATCACATTTGGCTTATCCATTTGTTAGTTTATGGGTCTTTAGGTTGTTTCCACTTTTAGGATATTATAAAGAATGCTGCTGAGGATATTTATGTACACATTTGCTTATATTTCTCTTGGGTATATAATTAAGAACTGAATTGGTGAATCACAAAAGTACTTCAATTTTTAGAATTTTGGAGAGTCCCTGTTAAAGGAAGATAAGAATATACTTATTTCTAGTGCTGTTTCATTCTGTTTATCAATAATCTCCACTTAGATATGCTCAAACATCAGGTCTCCCAATAACCACAGTCATTCTAATGCATAGCATAGTATCTTTGAGAGCATTTATAACTGTCTGAAATTTGTTTGCTTACTTATTCCTAAAGCTAGATACTTGTTTATTGTACATCACATACCTGCACTAAAACATGAGTGAGATCAAACATCTTATCTCGCTTGTTATTTTTCTATTCTTAGACACTGTAGTTGTGTCCAGTACAAAGTCAGTGTTCAAAAAATAATTAACACTGATTAACAAATTGAAAGAAATACCTCTGGATACTGTGCCCAGGGCACAGAAGATGAGAGCATAACTTTTATGGCATATGGCAGTGAGGGTTTAGCGCCACCCAAACCAGACAGACCCATGTCCTGTTGTAAAGAATTCTGTTCTCAGAAGGGTGGATGGTGCTCTAAAAGACTAATAATAACAATGATGACTAAAAAAGTAATTCTGCATTAAAATAAAGTTACAAAATCTTTCTGGAATGGAAAGCTGAATTTTATAGTTCAACAAAGAATGGAATTAATATACATGACTGTGTTAAGAAGCCCTTCTTTAAGATTCCTCTTTAAAAACAAGGTATTGAGATTTCTTTTTGAGAATGAAGGGCCCTGCATAGTACATAAACTGTAAATTTAGGATCCACTGAATATAGGATTTGATCAAGAGTTTTATGTTAATTATGTCTGCGTATTTTTAAGTGTGATGGGAATAAATGAGAATCCAGTTATGATATATGCAAATTTCCAATGAGAAATGTGATTATAATATATTCCTAAAAATGTACCAATGATCTCCATTTATTAGTAAATAAAATTGTGAATCTTCCTAAAAAGACTCATTTTTGTCTCTCTCTGAGCCCTGAATACTGAAACATTCATTCCTCATGGGATGAGTTCCCAACTGCTTTTCCACCCTTATATCCATCTGAACATCACTCCTTGGAGGAATAGGCATCTGAAAATCTAGACAGTCTTCTATTACATCGTTTTAAGTTGGTTTTCTTTCCAGATTACAACAAGAAATAGCATCAATAAAATAAATTTTAGGAAGAAAGAATTACTATCAGTGGGATTACCACTTATGAGGTTCCCAAGAACAAAGTAAAATTTAGAAGCATTCATCCTGAACATTTTCTTCCATTAGCCTTGTAAAGTCTGTTACAAAATCCATCTTTAATGAAGGTTAAGTAAAAGGGCTGCTGTTTAAACAAGCAAAGAGTGGTACTGATAAACATTTTAAAGGTGAATGTATAAAAGAGACCTGAATACATTTTATAATACATTTTATAAAGTTTATGTGGCTGATAGTGGAGATCAATAACTTAGGAGGAGAAACAATGCTTTGGTTTTAGATCTGTTTCCTTTATAAAATATGTTTTCATTATGTCCTTCAGAAACCAGATATTGAACATGATCACATTTCTTATGCTAAGGGATAGCCATGTAATATGTTTTGAAATTTTTTTATCTCAGGAAAAGAAGGGGTAAAAATAATAAATTCAAGTGCAAGTAGAATTTCTCTAAGAGCTTGGGAAGAGGTACACATAGCATGATGTAGGACCACATGAATATACTAAAACTAAAGAATATAATTTTGACATAGAAAGGTAGAGTAAGTCTTGGCTAGGTAGGTGGAACTTGAGGTGGACTTTAAAAGATGAGTAGATTGGGCTGGAGGGTTAGCTCAATGGTTCCAGCGCCTGCCTTGTAAGTGCAAGGTCCTGAGTTCAATCCCTGGTGACCACATACAATGCTGGGCATGGAGACTCATGCCCACTGGCAATCAATACCAGATACCACAGTGCCAGGCGTGGTAATCACGCCTGTAATCCCAGCACTCGGGAGGCAGAGACAGGAGGATTGCTGAGTTCCAGGCTTGCCTGGGCTACATAATGAGCTCAGAGCCAGCCTGAACTACAAAGTGAGACCCTGTCTCAAAAAAAAAAAAAAAAAAAAAAAGATGAGTAGATTTATAATATGCCAAAGAATGAAGTTTTCTCTTTATGGTTTTATTCATTTATTTATTCTTGTCGTCTGTAACTTCTTAGGTTCTGTAATTAGAGGTTTCTTACATCTTGATAACTCAGTTTTATTAATTAAAAGTACCTCCCACAAAACTTAGTGTCTATTCTCTTAGAATATCAGGACTCATGGGCATCTTACAGCCTTTGAAGAGTTAAAGGAATATTTATCTGCAATATCTTTCACTGGATCTTATCTGAAGTCCAGACATTCATAATAGAAATGAGTTAGAGAGACTTTAATCTTTCTCTAAATAAAGACCCCAATTTGTCACATATTGGAAGGAAAATTTGTTACTTTTGGATCACCAGGTGATGCCTTAGCTCTCTGATCTTAAAGTCCAAGAGGATTCACCAAGATTGGAGACATCTGAGTTTGTGTTCCGAATCATAAGCCAATAGTCAGCATATCATCTTAGCACCCATCATTTAAGTCCTGTTTATGGTTTACCTGTGGCTTTTTCCACTAAGAATTTATGTATTGAATTCTATGTGTGCAGGTAATGGGAGACGGTAGAACCTTTCACAGGTAAGACACAGAGTAAGATCTTATTCGCTGAAAGCCCTGCTCTTGGAAGGAATTAAATTAGTTCTTGCAAAACTCCTTAGTAGTACTTGAAAGACTGTTGTTACAAAAGAGCAAGCTCATCTCCACCCAACTCTTTTGCTTCCTGTTTGGCAATGTGCTTCCTCCTTGTCCCACACGCTCCTACCTTTCTAATTTTCCTTGAGGTTCTCACCAGAGTTGGGCCAATGTCAGTGTAATGTTCTTGAGCCTCTAAAACTGTGAATCAAATGAATTTACTTTCCTCCATGAGCAGTCTGCCTCGGGTATTGCATCATAGTAATTACAGAGTATTACACTCCCCTTTGCTGTTTCACTAGAAGGCAATGGTAAGACTTACAGTGAAAAAAGGGTCAGGCCAATGTAGTTGGACTTCCACTGGAGTTGGGTAGCTCATAACTTCAGACATCCTTGTGTCGGGAATAAGGTTAATCAGCAAACACTTTGGTCTGTCGCACATTTTATTGTTATTAATAAAACCATAAACTCTACAATATTTTTATTTTTTAAAAAAGTTGAGTATGACAGCCTAGCCCTTAACATTTGAAATTTGCTATTTGTGCCATCTGTGGGCTTATCACATCACCTTTATTTAGCTCTGTCTACATAATCATTTTCTCTCCTGGTTGTTTGAAATAACTTACATAATCCATACACAGCATGTGCTATGATTGTGCAAATGTGTTCTTGTGCTACTCCTGATTAAGTTGCTTGCATGTGCTTGATAAGGTCCATGAGATTGCTAAGGTCACTGTAACTGGCAGATGGAAGAAGCTCTATGTTATCAACCTCAAGGAAGGATCTGGCCACCTTCCTGCTTGACAGAGCAATGAACAGAGATGGATTCTGCTTAAATTGACAGTGGGATGTATAGCAAACAACTCAAGCCACCAAAATTTGTTATTTTTAACCAACATGCATTAATCCTACTGCAAAGCAAAATCTCTTCATATTTTTATTTTCCCCAAAGAAATGGCTTTCCAGAAATGGCTCTTCTAACTCTCCAAGTCCCTCAGCATGAACACCTCCTGCCCTAAATGATGGATGGGCTTCTTTACCAGCAGCTATGCACTGCCTCTCATCAGTAACACTGCATAACCTGGCCAAACTCTGCTGATCATGGAGACTCTTTCAGACTTGCTGCTAGGTCCTCTCTACTAGGCTGGAGTTATTTTTCTTAAAAGTTGTTGGCCAGGCCTCAGCCTTTCTCTTCTCCAACAGTGGGACACCTCTATTTCCTTGGAGACTCAATTTCTTCAGAATGTTTTTAGTACCCATTTGGGGCCAGCTGCTGACTCTCCCAATGGCTCACCAGAACTAGTTTCCTGTTGCTTGCTCAGCTGAAATGGACCTTCTCTTTCTCAGTAGAGATGGAGTCTATAAAGGGGATTGTGTTCTAAGTCCTCACATAAACAGAAAGCACAATTTTGTGTCAAAATTAACTCTGAAAATCTCACCTTGGAGAGTAAGATAACATTCTTAGTAGTTCAACATAACAATTTCTCCTCCAGGGCTGGAACAGATTGATATTTCTTTATTTGGACATAAGATTAATTAGGTTTTTATTGTAGTAGCCATTGTGTAAAACTACACATAAGGGAAAATCCTCAGACCCTAAGAAATGAGGGAGAATGTAACCTGACCACTGTACCAGTCTATATCTACCATAAAATGTGTGCTCCTTCAATGAAATGATCACTGGAATTATACTAGTCTTCTCCCTTGACTTCTTTCTCCTCCTTTGTGCCCCAGTGACCTCTAACTCTGTGATCCTGCCACCTTTCCCTTCTTTTCTACATCTCTCCTTCATTTTCCTGCTCTTTCTTCCTTCTTCATCTTGCCTTCTCTTATAAATACAGAACTCATTGATTATGAGTTGGCTTCATGTTCTTCTGGATATGTTAGCCAGCTTTCTGTCACTGTAACAAGATATATGAAATAATCAACTTCTAAAGAAGGAAAAAAGGGGGAATGTTGGTTTATAGTTTTGAAGATTCCAGTCCATGGTCAGTTGGCTCTGTTGTCTGTGCCTATAGTGAGATGGCACATCATGGCAAGAGCACTTGGCAAAGCAAAACTGCTCATCCCACGACCAAGAAGTGAAAGAGAAAAAGGAAGAGGTTGGGGCCTCAAAATCCCCTTTGTGGAAATTCCTCCAAAGAACTAAGAATTTCCCACCAGGCCCTTCTCCATCACCTTTGGGTAGCAGTTCCCAGGAGACAAAGACTTTACCACATGTGCTTTTGGGGGACATTCTAGACGCAAATGGTAGCAATGAATGAGCATGTCAAGTCACCTTACTGTATATCACCTTGTGTTCTTAGTGGCACCCATCAAGCACTGTGTTTCACTTGCTCCACTTTTCCACTTTATTTTCATTTCAATGGTCTCTCACCCCTCCAAGGACAGTTCTGTCTGCCTCTCTCTGTCTCTTCCTCCCTCTGTCTCTGGCATCCTCTTTTGTCCCTCCCTCCCTCCCTCCCCGCCTCCCTCACTCAGTTGTTGTTACTACTAAGTACTTGATCAACAAACTTGAAAGAGGTTATAAAACCACTGTAGATAATAATTTGCCTCCTGTGAAATGCTACCCCTGGGTTTAATTCTGTTTGATAAGTATTAGGTGAGTGACCAGATTGATGGAGCCTTTGTTTTCAGAGCTTTACATCCTGCTCCCCTGGTGCTGTGGCTCAACAGCATGCTTTATCTATTCAACACCTCTGTCAGCTTCAGATATTTATCCCTTGTCTTTTAGAGCCTGGCTGGCCCACTGGTGACAGGTGTTTCATAGACCACCAGTTTAACTTTTTGTTTTTTTGAGACAGGGTCTTGCTTCATAGTTTAGGCTGGCCCTGAGTTCACTATGTAGCCCAGTCAAGCCTCGGACACAACGATCCTCCTGCCTCTGCCTCCCGATTGTAGGGATTACAGGTGTGAGCCGCCACACCCAGCTAGACCACCAGTTTTAACAATGATGTGCTACAGCTTATAGTAACAATGTCCTCCTTAATTTTTTTCCAACTCAATTTGTCTAGTTTCTTTAATCACTAGAAAATCCCATTCTTATACCTAAGAATTTGAAGTTCATCTCACCTGTGTTTCTTTTTGCCTAAAATACCCACCTTTTCCTTCTGCTTATCTAAATATTTTTTTCCTCAGGGACTAGTTAATACCTTTCCTATTAGCATTATTTTTGACAAAATCACTGGTTTCTTTTCTTTTTTTATCCAATAATTCAAGTCTTTATATTTACCACTAGGTACTATTAAATAGTGGTGTTTATTCCACAGGTCTTGATATCTCCAAGGGCTAGATTTGCCCAGTAAATGTATTTATTTTGGCTGTTCTGCATTTAAATTTTTTAAATTTCTTCCTATTATTGTGATATGTAAATATTTTATAAATTTTAATGTCTTGTTTCTCTTTCTCCCAAAAGGAAGATAAATTCTGTTTGTTACCGCTGCATTTCCTGCCACAATCCAGGGCAGCTGAATGGCAGATGTCCAGTGCTGAACAGTCCTCTATCAATCTCTCCTTTCCCTAAACCCCAGCCATGTAAAGCACTTCGTACTATGTCTCACAATAACTGCTGCAATGTTCGTCATAGTGATTATGATGTCTCTCATACTGCTGACAAATGCATGTCTTATCTTTTCCCTAGACTGTGAATTTCTTGAGGACAGGGAAAATATATGAAGAGATGACCAGACCCTCTTGTTCTCATAAAAATACTTGGCTATCTTGAGATCTCAGAAGATATTGTTAGGGTAGATACTGTTACATAAGCTTTGATGAGTGGTATGGGAATGTGAGAGGTGATTATACTCCACGAGGGAAGGAGCTAAGAGGCCCAGTTGCCCAAACAAGAGATGAAGTACATCGACATGGCACTTCTTCCCAGAAAGGAAATGTAGAAGTTTGAACTAAAAATCTGTCTTAAGCTTTATATCCATGAAGAGTGAGTTAGCATGTGTTTTGCGGTGTTCGTTGTGCTGTGTTGTGGAGGTCCAAGGATACAGGAGACATAAAAGCTTTACCATGCTACTACAAGTTTAATCAAAGGAAGGAACAAGCAAGAGTTTTCAGCTTCATTGAATATTAGTTTTGCTTATATTATTTATTCTATTTTCCCTGCTTACTACAAGGGAAGAGGTTAGATAGAAAAGATGATACAGAAGCCAGTGTTGAATCTCTCATTTGAGGCTAAAAGTCACAGCAGGAATCACTGAGTGAACAGTCCATGGGGGTGATAGAGAACCGAGGGTAGAGCATGGAAATGTGCAACTTAGAGCCCCCACGGAGTGACACGGTTAACCCATTACCGTGCTCAAGGCTTCTATGAACCTGTGGCTGATCCAGGAGATAATCCCAGTAGGGCTGTGTTCCTTTGGGCTGTGTGACCCCTCTACCAGGTGACTTAGCTCTGTCTCCCCATCAGTGTAGTTTAACTTTTCTTACAATCCCAGTGCAGTCTTCCTTCTAAGGTTCTCTCCACTTGCCCATTTAACCCTAACAGACTCTACGCCCCTAAGTCTCTTGCATGTATAACCTTAGTTTAATGTTTGTTGACACACCCACCCTAATACACTGAGGACGGTTATGTCACTTGAATATGTTCATACACCTGGGCGATAACACAGCAGGTACCCAGGTCCATTCTACTAAGCACCCAATTTGATGTTCTTTACTTCAAATTTCAGCTCTTTCATGAATCCAGTCATATAAAATTCTGAGTGGAAAGCCTTAGCTGAAGGAGATGGAGAGAAATGGCTAAGATAGCCTCTGCTACTTAAAAACAGATCTTAGGTAGAGCTTATACCAGAAATATTTCCTGTTTTAAGCTACTCTGTGGCCTTAGTATTTTCCCTGCCATGTCCAATTTATTTTCTGAGAGAAAATAAATAATGGGACCAATTTTCGAGACAAAAACAGACTTGCATCCAAATCCCAACTCTATTAGTAGTAGCGGAGATGATAATTAAAAGTGAAGGAGGAATTAAGTAGCTGAAGAATTGAGAAGCAGAGTATTCTTCACAGAGGAGAAAAATTTTCAAGGTTCTGAGACAGGTAGAATCATTGCTCTTAGGAAACTAAAGTGGTTGGGACACAGAGAATAAGGAGAAGGTCATAAGGTAAGACCAGAAAAAAGTAGACGGGATGAAAACATATGGGGCTGTATGAGGTAGATTTCTGTTGTCCTAAGAAAACAATGCAGAAATTTGCAGGGCTTTGAATGTATATATTGGGATTCTAAAAAGACCAGATTTACCACTAACACATGAGACGTCAACTCTAGTGAGAACAGATGGAGAAGTTCGCAATGACCCTGGTACAACACATAGGAGACGAGGGCAAACAAACAGAAAACATAGCGGGTTGATGTTGGATAATATCTTAGTTACTTTCTCATTGCTGGGACAAAATACTTGTCACACACAAGTTAAAGAAGATACTTATTTTAGTTCACAGTTCGTAGAAGTTTTGGCACATAATTGGCTGGCTCCAAGGCAGGGCAATGTGGCAGACGGACATCACAGAGGTGAAACATTTCACAGTAGGGCAGGAAGGAAGAAAAGCAGGAGGAATATATCTATAGCCTTCCAGGTCACAACTGCAGTGACCCACCTCCTCCTACCAGCACCACCTCCCAAAATTACACTCAGCTAGAAACACACAGTGGACTAATCCAGTATCATACGCCCCTGATCCAGTAACCTTTCTGAAGTCCCACCTAGGAGCACATGAGGCATTGGGCATACATCTAGATAGAAGCTGTAATAATAAGGATAAAAAGAAGTTAGTTGGTTAGAGATTGGTTTGGAAACATAAATTAACAGAAGTTGTTGTTAAGTAGTTGGATAAAGTAGAATCCCAGGTTCATAACTCATGTAAGTCCATTGACTATTGTATCTGGTCCTATGATGCTTCTATGTTAGCACATTGAATTCTTGCTGTTTTATTGGGAACAGAGTCAGGCATAAGGAGCTCCAGGCTTTCAATGGACCTGCCCTGGAAAGAAGAGCAGTTCTAATTTGCCTTACCTCCCAGAGCTGGCAAGGAGGAGGGAGCAGGTGTGTGCCCCAGAGCACAAGAGATTTCTTGGCAAGGGACAATATCAAACTGGGGCTCCAGATTTCCCTCACTGACCTTAAACATTATGTTCTCCTGAGAAGAGAGGAAGAAATAAGGTCATGAAATAGAGGCCAGAAATGATGTAATGAGAAAACCTCTTCAGATGTCACTTGTACTTTGGCTAAGTGGCAATGACCAGAAAACAAATTTGAAAAGAAAGGAACAATCTCACTATTATCACATTCCTGGCTAAAATGAGGCTGAAGCACAAGCCAAGCTTATTTAGAAGCTACTGTAACCTTTGAGTGTTTTCTGTGTGTTGCAGGTGGTGTGAATTTACAGAACTGAGCATTTCTTGGGAGATAGATATTAATGAGTTCTTCATGTGTATAGTATATATATATTTTTTTTTTAAAATCACGGTAAGCGCTAGGAAGAAAACATGTATGTTACTGTAAAACTATCAAAGAGAATTCTTGAACTATAGTATCAGCCATCTGAACTCTTAAGTTAGCACTGATTGGGTGAAAGTAATAGAGGATTCCTGGTGAAATAGCATCTGAGGGAAAGGGTACAGCATGAGACTAGTCTGGGTAGAGACTGCATGATGCCCATTGTTAGAATTTACCTTTCCAGTGTTCTTCCTTGGACTCCCTTAGACTGAGGTGGAATCATAGGAAATGTAAGTGAGTTGCAGTACAGGACTGAGACTGTGAGCGATCGATAGTTTCACATTGTGCAGAAGGTCTCTATTGTTGATGCTGTCAGCACTGTGACTCAGCAGCTTGGCAAGGACTGAAATTATGGCTTATTTACGTAAGAGGGCATAGTATGGATTACACAAATGTTAATAGCGAAGGGAGGAAAATCTCAGCAGCCTTCATCCTGTAGCCTAGGATAGCATAGCTCTTTCCCTCACACACTGAAAGGCCCCTGAGGAAAAACAGAGTTACCTACTGATTTGTATCTCCAAGCACCATAGAATGTTTCTGACCTGTGGTTGGCAGCCTGAAAAGTAGGTTGGTAAACACGGGTATTCTGACTTAACACCTTCCAGGACCCCTGCAAGTCACTTCTCAAATATGTTCGTTTAGATTATTGCAGCAGGTGTTGAAGTCTTGGAATGTTTATCAGGCTCTCAGCATTTGTCAGATACTATGCACACATGTGCATACAGTGCAATGAAAGAGACAGGGTTGTAGGTAAGTATTTGTAATAAAACCCAGTAGGTCTTATCAGACAAGAAAAGGAGATGATTTCCATTGCAGGTAGCCATTGGTTTGCATGGTTCCAGAGTACCTGAATTTTAGATAGCAAGGTGTGTCAGGGTGGGCAGATCAGGCCCTTTTCTGTTCCTCTCCAGTGCCATTTCCTCCCTCTGCTTTCGAGCCACCAAGAATTAAGCAGCTTTGCTCTGCTGTGTTCTTCTGCCATCAGGTTTCTGTTTCAAAGCCTGCAGATCCATGGACTGGAATCCCAAAAGGCGCGAGTCAAATCAAACCTCTGCTCCTTTAAATTGTGATCGTCCAGTATTACATGTCTGCAGCGAAAAAGCTGACAGAGTTGACACCTTGCGGCTTATCTGAAAGTGCAGCTCATAATATGAAAATGGTAATAATGGGAGTAAAATTTAGAATAAATGCAAACATTACAGAAGAACTCACTAACATGACAATGTTGGCTCTAAATAATGCATATGTGGACAAGCTACTGTGTGAAATTGTTGCAATTCTGAAATAAGGAAAGGCAATGAGACCTAAAAATACCTACAGATGTCCTAAGTAAAGAGGAAAACAGCCTAATTCAAAACAAAATTTCACATGAAAAGACTTCCTCCAGGCTATGTCACAAGATATTTAGAAACTGAAACAGTATGATCTTTCAATAAGCCGTAGCAGAGGTTTGCTCTCCGATATACGTATAGGTAAGAAAGGGGCCACCTCTGCAGACTACCCTTAATATTTTTTATAAACCAATAAATAAAACTTGAAGCTTTTCTAATGTTTGAAATTGCAGTGCAATAAATATACACTAATATTGCTATTTTTAAATTTCCCTGACAAACAGTAAGTGTGACAAGACATCTTGAAAAGTTGCAGAGTAAATACAGTTACTGGTTGTACAATTTTATCTTGGATAATTTTTTTTCTGTAAAAATCTTTTCCTGCTCTACTGTGAGAAGGTAGGAGTACCAGAGCTTTGTTTTTCATAATACTGATGTTGACATAAACCATACACAGAAAATGCACAAACCATACATAGTCTACTTGATGACTGATCACAGACTGAATTCCTTCACGTAAACCTCATGAAGATCAGGAAGTAGAACGTGAATCTTCCCATAGAATGGTGGACACCACACCCAGTCCTTTTGAAACTGGGCACATGTGTAACTTAAACAGATGACTTCTGCTGACAGACCAGTAAAGGCTTGGGTGCTTTCACCTTGTCCTGTTGGGACACTTGGTCTGGGAGAAGCTAGTCGCCACAGGAGAATCCTGACCACTCAGTGGAGGAACACATTGAAGTGCTGTGGTCAGTAGTCCTACCTAAGCTCTAGTCAGCAATCTGCATGAACTCTTCACTATTTGGACACAGCATTTTGGGTGTCCCTTCTGGGGGATCATTCAGATGAGGGTAGGGTCAGCCAGCATCTGATTCCAGCTATGGGAAAAACTGTAGCATTCTTCCTAAGCTATTCCTAAGTGTCACACAATCAGAACTGAGCTAGTAAATGTGATTTGTAATTTGTTGATCATAGTAACCATTCCCTTAGGTATAGGCCCCAGAACACTGTTAACACTTAAAAGTATGTATAAATATACTTTGAAGTATAAATATAAATTTATTTATATATTTATATATTTTAACTCTATGGTGTTAGATACCTGACTTGAGTTTCTTCAATTTTTTTTTCACTTTTCTAATAGAGTTGACCAGACAGCAAAGAGATTCAACCAACCTGTCTCTCAAGGTAAAAGACAGATAATCCAGTACTTGGATGAGGAATGATCTTGAGACTAATGGAGATTATTACTCCAGACAAGGTTTTGGTTTCGGATTTAATGTTTGGAGGAGAGATGGTTTTCTCTTACAAACTTGGCCCTATTCTGCTGGGTTGAAATATCTGGAGCATAAAATTTTACTTCATTCCTTTTTTACTGCAGCTGCCTCCTTGGACCAATGAGAGTGTAGAACACAAGATTTGAAACATTCATTATCCAGACGCACTGCTGTGCCTGTCTCTTAGGCAAAGACAGTGGAAATGCAATTTAGCATTGAAATGATCTTCCAGATTCATGAAAAGTTGAATTACCATCTGCATGCAGAAAACACGATTTTTTGATGCTTATAATCATATGTTGGTCATTTATAATCATGTGGATTGTGTGTTAAAATCATTCATTTACTCTTTTTTAATGAATCTGCATACCTGATAATTCAGCCCCAATCTTTGTGACTTTTATTTTCTTTCTGCCAGTCATGAGAGATATTAGGAATACACAGGAGAAAAACAGTGTGTTTATCAGTTAAAGAGGAACCAAGTGCAGGTGATTCAAGATTTGCATTTTGCATCTGCGTTCATTCAGCTCCATCTCTCTAACTTCAAGAAGAAAATGTTTTAAATAAAATAAAGGTCCTCTGCACCTTCAATTTTCTGACCAAGTATGGTTTTACTGAATGAGAAAAGACAAAATGGAGAATTATGCATAATAACAGCATCTTCCATGGAATATCTTCATTGTGAGTGACTTGCTATATTTAACTTTCCATCTGTACAAACAAATATGAATACATCTACCAATAGACTTAGGTGCTCATTAAACATCTGAGGCTCTTTTAATAACACTTATCATTTAGTTGAACAATTCAGATGTGTTTCAATATCTTTTCTTGCCTTTTTCTCTCTCCCAAGGTATTTGGACTTGTCATAGACATACAGTTAGGATACAGAGCTGGACACAGAAAAAAAAATAGTACACACTGATAGAGCATTTTTTTTTTCTGATAGAGCATTTTAATCTGCCTGTACTTCTAGGAAGTACATTACCTGCTTTTTTGAACCTATAAATAATTAAACACCATAAGTAATTTATTTATGTCACTATAAAATGCAGCATTATAAATAAAATAATTACTTTAAAACTGCCTCTGTGTTTACATCCAAAACTGAATTATAACAGATCAGAATCAGTTATTAGGTAAAATGACAACTATGCAACTTCTTTTAAAAATTTTATTAAATGTTTTGCATACTTATAAAATCAAGAATTAGATGGATTCACTAATTATCACAACATAAGTAGAGGAAGATTTTAGCTTTGAAAGTTTTTCTTTGTATAACTTGTCATTTTTATTTTAATGAAGCTATTTGTCCAAGACTTTTTGGATTGTGAAGGTATTTAATTTACTTAATGGATTTGAAGCTACATCAAGAACCTGCCAACATGTATGAATGTATTAAGAAAAAATTATTTGCTCTTCTTCCCACCTGAACTTTTTGGTCTGCACCTGTAAATATACATTTGGGTTATGTACAAAAATAGAATGAGAAAATTATAAAGTAAATTATATTTTGCATAGACTAATTAAAATGTCAGGGAATTTCATACTAAGAGGGTGTAATATATGATAAATGAACATAAGAAATGTCCATAAGAATGTGGAATTCAATCAGTGATAAGTAGTAACTGCCTAATTCTAGGCCATTATATATATATACATGGTACATACAATGGTAATATGTTGGAGAAAGTTCTGGAGTTGGGGGTTTGAACACCTGCTTCTGCTCCTATCATGTTTGGTGACCTAGGACTCCAACTTCTTCAACCTTAAGCACTGTTAGAAAACTACTAATTTGAGCAATATAATACCTAATTACAAGTGAATACTTGTAATAGTGAATCCTATGAAAAGACAGGAGACTATTTTGTTTGCAGCACATTCTGCAAATAATTACAGAAAGCAAAATAATCAGTCAATTTTGGGTACCTAGATAAGGCCAGCTACAAATGAAGCCCAAAGGATGTGACTAAAGAACAAGGTGTAATGGGCAGTCATTTTCTGTTTATCTCTCAATTAGTCCTGGTTCTGTGCAGAAGCCAAACTCACTGGAGAGATCATCGCAGGGACATATAGCCAGCAAGTTGCTGTAGTAACTTCTGTAGTTATCTACTTCATTCATTTGTAGAGTAAAACTGTTTAAAACATTCACAATAAGTAGAGAGAATATCAACAATACCTGATTTCTGATGAAAGTAATCCTCCGTAGGTCAATAGTGTAAGAAAATTCATTTTTAAAAATGAATATTTATACCAAGGAAATAACACTTATATGTATTTTAAAACATGTGCTTGCTTGACTATGATGATTGTTGAACATTTTTATATGTGAATATAGGTTTGTAGCATATACTCCTTGAATTCCTTGTAGGGAACTGTGTTATGTACACGTAAGTTACACATCTTAATTCCTTTTTCATCCCTTGCTTTCTCAATCTCTTGGTCCCCTTCTCCTCTGAAACAGCACTATTTTCCTGTTTCCCAGTAATTTTTTTTGTTCTTTTTTGGTAAGGAAACCATATGATATCTAAGCTTGGGTGTCTGATTTATTTTATGTAATGTTACTGTGTCAAGATCCATCCATTTTCCTATAAATAACTCAAGCTTATCCTTATGGCAGAAGAGTACTCCACTGTGTATAAATACCATATTTATCTATTTATCTGTTGATGAACTTATAGGCCACTTTTGAATTTTACTTATTATGAATTGTGCTGCTATACACGTGGACATACATTTATCACAGAAATATATATTTAAGTCTTTTGAGAAGATTTCTAGGAGAATAGCTGGGTCCAATGAAATTTCTACTTTGAGTTTATAAAGGAATCTTTACACATAATTCCATAGTTGTAATAATTCTATCAACTCATTTTAGAAGGGTTCTGTTTTCCATAAAGCCTCACCAGTATTTCTTATTTGATTTCTTGATGGTTTGTCTTTCTGGAATGAGGTGCAATCTCAGTGTTCTTTTAGATTGTCTTTTCACTACATTGATTGTTTCTTTTCCTATGCAAACACTTTTTAATTTTATATGATACCATTTGTTGGTTCTCATTAAGTTGCCCAGACTGAGCTTAAGTTTGAGATCCTCCTGATTCAGCTTTCCATACTGCTGGGATTACTGTTAGCATTTTTATGTTTCCTTCCTGAAAAATTGTGTGGAAATAACAATATATGTGCACATATACATAATACATATGTGTTTGCATGTATCCATACTTATGGTGATATAAACCAATGAATATTAAAAACAGCATTAATCTACTTGTCATTTGTTTTCATCTCTTAGGACACTTCCCATTCCCATAGATCTACCTTATGTTTTACAATAGTCACACAGATTTCAAAGGCATTTACAGTGTGATGTGTTTAAATGTTTCTGACTCATTATTTTTTCAATTAACAGAAAGATGGAAAGAACATTGTCCTAATATTTTTGTGTATCTGTCATCATGAACATGAGAATAAATGCCCACCAGTGAATATTCTTAGAAAGATGAAAATTTTGAGCTGCATTCAATGTTGTCCAATTACCTCAGAAGAGTCCTCAGATTTCTGTTATCTGAGGTTGTTTCTTCTCAGCTACATTAGTTTTGGGATTTATCAATATTTTGAAATTTTCCCACTCTGCTATTCTGAAAAGTTTTTAATTTGTAAACTTTAAAAATTATTGTTAGTTTTTTTTCTGTTGGTTTATTATTTTCTTTATCTTCTCATTCTCCTTCATGGCTTCTTCCCTTTAGGTTGTGTGGATTCGTAGTAGTTCAAGGTCCACCTTAGCCTTGAATGTCTTAGGGCCTGTTTTCCACATAGCACAACACTCCTTTCCCTATCTTTACACTTACAGTAACTTTTTTTTTGGAGTCAGCTGGGTGGGATTATAAGGGTTTCTTGCTGTTCATTTTCCCTAGGTGAATGTGCCTTCAGAGAATTCATTTTGCTGCTCTGAGCTTTGATCACGCTAGCCTAAAACTTTATGAGATTCACAGAATCTAAATTCTACTTCTCAACTTTGGCAAAGCCATGTACCAATGTGGTTTCATTGCTCTTCTTGCCTCTCCAGATTCCTGCCTTTGCTTAACTTGGGTCTGAAAGTTTATTAGCCTCTTCTGAGCATCACATACCTTTCATAGCGTTTCTTTAAAAACAATTTACCAGGGCCAGAGATTTAGCTCAGTGGTTCCAGCACCTGCCTCACAAGCACAAGGCCCTAAATTCGATCCCGGTAAAACACATACAATGCTGGGCATGGTGACTCACGCCCACCAGCCATCAATACCACATACAACAGTGCTGGGCGTGGTGACTCATGCCTGTAATCCCAGTACTTGGGAGGGAGGCAGAGGCAGGAGGATTGCTGACTTCCAGGCTCTCCTGGGCTATATATAGTGAGCTGAGGGCCAGCCTGAACTACAAAGTGAGACACTGTCTCAAAAAAAAAATTACTTGTCGATTTTAAATTGTTGCTTAAAGGCTCATCTAGATATCTGGCTTGTCAAATTGAAAGACAGATAAAATATTTTCTATGCCTTTTAATTTTTTAACATGTTCTACTTCTTTTTTTCTGTGCTTCACTGTGAGTAATCTTGGTCTAATTCTTGGTTTTCAAATTTTTTCCTGCTTGCTGTCCCACCGGCCTCTGCCTAGCCAACTGTAACTCGGATGCCCTTGGCCCAAGCCTATCACCACCCACAACCCATTCCTTACATTCCACTCACTACCTCTGCTTCTCCTTCCCCTCTTTAATTGCAGAAATTATTTTTGATAATCTTTAATAACTGCCCTACTTTTTATGTTTTCATTAGACATTGAAATAGTCATTCCATACTCTCAATTTGAATGTTTGAGACATTTGATCATGTAAAGTTATATTACCTCTTTCTGTTGAGGAAAAGAATGTATCATGGAATTGTTTTCCAATTTAATGTTGGTGAAACTGACCGTAATTCATCAGTCATTAGTATTTTTTCTCTATGATGTCTCTGTTTTTTAAAAATTCTTATCTGTTCATTAGATTGCTTGCCTTTTTCTTACACTTAAAAATAACTCTTATTGTAACTACTTAAGATATATACCATGCTGTTTTGCTATACATATGATTACTACAGTCATGGAAATTAATGTACCCCTCACTTCATTTAATTACCTTTAGTTTGTATGTGATGAATGGGACCTAAAATCTATTCTCAGCAAATCTTCAATATCCAATTTATATATTGTTGTCTGTATCTCTTATCCCTCTATCTCTATCTATCTATTATCCCCAGCACTGGGACAAAATACTCAACATCTGCAACTTAAAAGAGGTGAAGTTTATTTTCTCACATATTTTTAGTGTATAGTTGGCCAGCTTCAAGGCAAGAAGACATTATGGCAAGGTCTGGCAGAGAAAAGCTGCTTATATTTTGACCCCAGGAAACAGAGAGTGGAGGAGGAGCTGAGAAGAAAGAGGTACCTTTCCAGGCTCCTCCCCCAGCGACCTCATTCATCTGAGCAGACCCCACTCCTGACAGCAAGTCAGCTATGGTGTCCCAAAAGCTAATGAGCTTCCAAGTGAGGCTGTAGGGGCATTTTAGATCTAGACTGTAACACTGCGATCCTATTGCTATGCATTAGTTCACTAGACTTACTCATGCTCTATTGCTATCACTTGTGTTCTCACCTGCATCTCCCTATCAACCACTTCCCACCCCTCATAACCAAGACTACTTTCTGTTTCCATTTATTCACACTTTATATGGCGAGAATGAAGGTCAGTGTCTCCTGTCTTCCTCTGCGTTTCCTTACTAATTTGGAATATCACTTTATGTATTACAAATACAATGGGAAATGGAAATGTAGCTTGGTAGTATAGTGTTTGCTTATTGTGGGTGAGGCCCTGGGTTCAGTCTGCACTGCTGTAGAGAGGGGTAAAGGAAGAGAGGGAGAGAAAGAGAAAAGAGAAAGCATGAAAGAGAAATGAAAAGAGAAAGAAAGGGGAGGGGAGGGCAGAAGATGGGTTGAGGGAAAAGGGGCAAGGAGAGAAGGTAGGTTTTTGTTTACTTGTCCTGCAAGTTTTTCATTGACCCTTTTAATTAATTTTCATTTTTAACCACAAAAATTAATATTAGATATTATAAGAATCTAATATTTCCCATTTAAATTAATTATCACTTTTAAAAATCTGCCAGCAATATGTGTGGCAGTGTTTTGGATGCCTAGGACACCTCTTGGGAACCAAAGGACAGCTATCCCTGCCCTCATAGAATTCACATTCAAATGAAGGATGGGGTGAGGGATTTAGCTCAGCGGTTCTGGAGGAGATAACAAAATGAATACTAAATATCCCCAAAATTATATATGAGGTCTAGTTAGGTGGAGGGTAGGAAAGATAGAGCAAAGTGATTGGTAGTCCCTAGGAGTGTGGGGTGGGTTGATGGTATAACATAAGGTCTGAAGAGACTTGAGCAGAGACTTGAGCCATATGCGGGGGTTCCCAAAGTGAGTAGCCAAGGGAATGCCACTTACCTGTGGTAAAGTCCTGAGCAGAGGAGCCAGAAGGTCCTGCTGTTGGCCTGCCTAGGGTCCGATGTATACCAAGCACAGTGTTACTAGAGCCTTATTAGCTAGGGAGACACTTACAGGGAATTGGATCACAAAGGTACAAATGTTAAAGGGGATTTCATGTTGCCTATACCCAAAATGAAATGAGAAGGCATTGGTAATATTTTAAATGAAGCTTGCAGGAGAAAAAAAGTAGATATAAAACGCAGGAAAACAAAGGTAGAACTGAAGACAGAAAAGGGACTGTTGGAATCCTGTATCTGGTAGCTTGAACAAGGTAACAAGGGCAGTGAAGAAAAATTCTGGGCATATTTTTAATGTATAAATAGCATAGTTTCTTGGCCCATTAAGTGTAGGGTGTGAGAGAGAGGTCAAGGGAGACTCCATGACTTTTGGCTTCAACAATCACCAGTGTTCAGCTTCCACAGAGACAGTGAAAGGTGTAGCTTGGGTAGGTTTGGAGGACAGATTCAGGGGCTCAGTTTTAAGCATAATAAGTTGCAGGTATATGGCAACCCTATGGTTAGGAGATGTGCAGATGGAGTTGAGTCTACAGATTAAGAAAATACTGTGAACTAGAGAAATAAATTTTGAACTACCTGACCTGTGAGAGATAATGTTTTATATCTGTAGAGTAAAGGATATCACTAAGAAAGTGAACATTAGTATGTATGAAATGAAAACTAGAACTGGGTATTCCAACGTTGGGAGGTTTAAAAAAGTTGAGGAAATAGCAAGTGACATGAAAGAAGGAAACTAGTGAGTTGGCGTGGGAAACACGAGCGTGTGGTGCCCTGTAAACAGAGTGCTGAGGGGTGTTTGAGAAGAGTGATGAGCTGTATCAAACGCTGACAACAGACCAATATAGGATCTGGGAATCAGTCATTCGATTTGCCAACTTGAAACCCACTGATAACTTTGATGAGAGGAGTTTAAATTAACTAATAATGGCAAAATCCTGCTTGGCTTGGTTTAACAGAAGGTAAGAGGAGAAGGTAGAAAAATGACAAACATAATCATCTGAAGTGGTTTTACTTTGGAGAAGTAGAGAAACAAGGAAAAAGCTGGCTGGGCAGAGAAACCTAGGTTTAGAAGGTTGGTTGATTATTTCAAAGGTAGAAAAATAGCAAGATTTTTAAATGCTGTTGGAAAATATCTAGTAGAGAGGAAAAGCAGTGATACGAGAAGGAATGGAGAATTGCAAGATTATCTTTGAAAAGCCAAAAGGAGAAGGGGTAGTTTGAAAAAGAACGTGGGTGCTTTATCTCATTCTGTGGAGGCCCAGGCTTGAGGTGTGCGGCAGGTTGGGGGGGTCACAAAGCTCTCTTCCAGTCACATCACGCAGTAGGAAGGAAGCTCTTGAATTCATGACCCTGCTAGAGCAAGTGCTGAGGGTTGAACGCAGAAATTATGAAATGTCACTCCAGAGAGGGGGGAAAGGGCATGTACTCGGGAATAGGATTCCTACAAATGGTGATCAGAAGCAACAGAAAGTCAAGAGTTATGGGCACAATTCAAGAACGTTTACTTTAAATATTTTAAGAAACCTAACAGCAGAAACATTCCAGTTGAAATAGTATGTCAAATACTGTTCTTGGTGTTAAATAGTTTCATCATCACCTGAGAATTTAGTATTGAGTGACTTAAATCTTAAGTATATTGGCTGCAGATCAGCCCATGTAAAGGGCATAAGTTTTGATTAACCTAAAGATTTCAAACCAGGATTTTTAATTTTTTTTAGCTTGAGAAAACTGCTACCTATCTCTGTCGCTTCTGCAATCCCAGTCCTAAATCATCTTCAGTCAACTGACTTGATAGCATCTAAAAATTCTTTTGGTTAAAGGTCATCTCAAAAGAGCAGATTAACCTATTGCTTTTGTACATGAAAATCTATTTTAAGTCTGAGGAAATGAAAAATTAATAATGAGATGATGAAGAATACAAGATGGGGAAGTACATGTCACCTATGACAACAATGCTTTTGTTTAAAGGACCTAGCTGTGTGAAATTTAGTAAAATTATTAACTAGCCTCATCTTCCCAATAAAATATTTAGCCCAGCAATCTCTTAATCTGGAACTGTGAGTACAAGTGGAAATTTTAGTGAGATAATCTAGAGTTTTGTCAGTAAGTTTCCATGTTTAAAAGTTTAAGGTGTTCAGGAGGTTTAAGTATACTCATGAGGTTCTTACATTAATATGACTTTTGAGCTTCTAAATATCTAGTTGGACCTATGAAATTTTTGAGTAGAGCTTAAAATACTAGAAAATTCACAAGAAAAATCCTTAAGTGTACTGTGTTAACTAATAGACTAGTAGATTTTAAGATGATCTTAAAAGCCTCAGGTAGATAAAGTCAAAGAGTAGGGACATGGTAGCATTTTCCACTTAGACACTTAGTGATCACAGTAGGATTTTTCACAATTGATTTCAACTTTGCTCAAGTACTAAATTCTCAGATAGGATTTTTTCTTGATTCTGTTTGATTTTGTTGTTCTGCCTGCTTTTTTCCATGGTACATAATTATTTTCATTTTTTCATTCTTGTTATAACATCTTCTAGAATAAAGTCCTTTTATAGTATTTTGCTTATTATATTATTTTCCTGGACATTGTGATGTACTTATTTTTCAGATGATCCTTAGCTTCAGTTCCTGATGATAAAGATATGTGAATAATAATATTTTAATCTTTATGAAATTGAATTTGTGACTTATTACACTTCTATAATTGGAAATAGCAGTTCTGTTGTTTCTCTTGGTTCTTTGATATCTATTAGGATGTTCATGTTTTTACTTCTTTTAAACTATTAATGTTATGAACTATATTAATTTGGGGAGTTGAAAACACTAGATTCCTAGATTCATATCCTATTTAAGAATCCCCATCCTTTATATTTCATGCCAAATATTATAACCAGAAAATTTTTATCCTTAATAATTTTATAAATTATATTTATCATTAAAGATTTACTAAACATATTTGTCTCTTTCTTAAAAAAAAAAAAAAACAGGATCTCGCTTTGTAGTGCAGGCTGGCCCTGAGCTCACTATGTCACCCAGGCAAGCCTGGAACTCAGCAGACCTCCTGCCTCTGCCTACCGAGTGCTGGGATTACAGGCTTCAGCCACCAAGCCCAGCATTTGTGGTATGTGGTACTGATTGTCAATGGGTGTAAGCCACCATGCCTGGTATTGTTACTGGGGATCGAACTAGGGAGCTTGTGCTTGCGAGGCAGGTGCTGGAACCACTGAGCTAAATATCCAGCCCCATATTTGCCTCTCTTTGGACTCATATTACATATTATATTTTATTATTACATATTATATAATATGATATAATTATAATATATAATACATATTATCATATTACATATTATATTTGTAATATAATAATATATTATATTTGCTACAAAATAATTTGTTTTACTCAGATATTGTTATGTTGAAGTTTCTAAAAAAAAAACTTGTAACTATTTATTTGCACTCCTGCAGTGTTTCCCCCCTCTCTGCATTAGTATTGATTATTGATACCTTCACCTGTTTTACATTATTAGTGTAGCCTCTGGTTTATGTCACAAGCATTCCTTGACTACTTTTCGTTCTATTTTCTTAGATTTTGGATTGCAAAAAGATCTATTTGTCAATTTCTTCTTTGGTTTCTACTTTGCAATCATTCGTTCATGTGTAATTCCTTTTTCATTACATTTGGGTTGTCAGGTTTCTTCCAGAGTGTTTAATACTAGAATCTGGCTCATTGGTTTAAGTATTTGCTGTTTGCTGCTAGTTAGCTGATCTTTTGCTTTTGAGAAAAGCTTAATTTGTAGTCTTAGGTTTTATATACTTTATGGTCATTATTTTCCAGTCTATGATTCTTTTCAAAAAATTTTACCCCTTGAACCAAGAGTTAAGTGAAAATCTATGCATTTTTCCAGCTTTGTGGTTTGTAATACTTTGTTCTAAGTAGTGGACCTGTAGTTATGCTGATACTAATTTACATTTTTTGTTTTAATGAATGAATGTTACAGTAATATTTATAAAAACTTTAAGAATTAGTAACAGATTTCTTTATGTCTATATTTACTCATCAATATGAGTAAAACTTGTAGAAAAATTTAGAAGTAAAAATATTTTTCCCATTTCAGAAACATAACCTGAGTTAAAACCTACACATATACATTAGGTATCCCCTTTAGCCTTTCCACTTTACCTTTTCAAAAAAACATTATCTTTATTGGTACATTGTATACACACATCATTTCAGCTTTACCTTTTTTTGAGACAGGGTCTCACTTTGCAGCCCAGGCAAGCCGCCGCGAACTCAGCAATCCTCTTGTCTCTGCCTCCCAAGTGCTGGGATTACAGGCGTGAGCCACCACACCTGGCACTGTGGTATGTGGTATCGATTGCTGGTGGGCGTGAGTCTCCACACCCAGCATTGTATGTGGTTACTGGGGATCGAACTCAGGACCTTGCGCTTGCAAGGCAGGCGCCAGAACCACTGAGCTAAATCTCCGGCCCTCAGCTTTACCTTTTAATGAAAATATTTTACAATGTATGGTTCTATTTGAAGGAAAAATATAAATATATTATTATTTGTAAGTTAAGTCTGATGATGATATTTAGCAGAGTTTAAGCCGCTGTTTCAGAAACCATATTGTCTTCCAACTTCATCCTCTCATTTTCCTGGAAGGGTAGAAAAATGTATGTAGCCACCTTAATCCTATTAGTAATTCCTGGACTCCCTTTCAAATCTTCCTACTTATTCTATTAAATAGATAACTCTTTGATTAATATATTAAAACACAAAAAGTTGGAAAAAAGAGAAATTCTCATTTTTCTTCCATTTACACATAATTTTAACCTAAAGATTCAATTAATGTCTCATATATATGAAATTCATAATGAAGAGAAATGTCTTTTTTTTACACTTTCCAGTCCAGTTATATTCCTTCTGCATATTCACACTCACCATCTTGTTCAGCTAGACAAGTAAATTGATGTAGGTGGTTTTATTACACTTATGAAGACAGGATACAGGTATTATCCTCATATTATTTAGGCAAAAAAAAAATGAAAATCTTTTCTTTCTGATCAGCAGCTCAGAGCCATGTGTTGACTTCCAGGGGCTTTGGGAGGGAAGTATCCACCTATTGAGAGGAAAACCACAAGAGCAGAAGATCAAGATCATATTAAAAAGCTAAAATATTTTCACTGAGTTCCTTTACCTTGAAACAGTGGTCATTTTTATCTAAGCTCCAATATCTGTCCTGACATTACTGAAATAGATTTCAAAATTAGAAGCATATTTTAATAACTAAGGCTATTTTGAATCTTCTTGCACAGCCATGGGAAAGCATTTGGAAACATGAGAAATATCCCCTACTAACCAAGTGTTCTGAAAGCAGTATGTGATTTTTTGGAAATCAGGGTTTAATCATGAAAAAATTTTTATACCAAGGTGAATCCTAATAGGATTTTGTCTCCTGTGTCAGGACAACTATTATCTGCTTAATATAGCTATAAATTTTTATCAGCTTAGGTTGGCAAAAAATAGATTAAAAAACTCTGCTTGTCTGAACTTGTACTTGATCAATGAGTAGAATTCAATAACAAGACTATCTGAAAAAAACATATTTCTTCATATTTGCTGGTATTTAGTAAAGTCGATCCTCCACAAGAAATAGTCATAAAATGTTTTCTGGAAGCCAGGCAATTAAATATGGAAAAGCTCCTTCAGACCTTAGTCTACACTTTTGCGGGGTGGGAATTTAAAAAGGTGAAGAAGAGGTATGTTGATGATGCTCTTGGTGATGATGATGGCTCATGATTACTGTACCTTCGTGTGTTTTGGACATCAAATCAATTCATTTTAAATATCTCACATAAGAGCACAGTACTATGTTCTCCATAGGATGCAAGCAGATGCTGTACAACTCAATTTTCGCCACATAAAAATGTACAAATTACTGACACAGTAGATCATTATTCTTGGAAAAATAAACTAGAATAAATGCATAATGCTTTTGGTGTCAGTCAGTCTCCTGCGGGATCTCCTGTGAAATTATTAATCAGTTTCATTACCTACTACCCACCCCCATGCACTGCAGACAAGAGGCAGGTTTTCAGGCTACCACCACAATCAGATGCAAAAATTAACCTTACTTTGGTATTTACCACAGATTGAAAAAAGACAATTCATTCGTGTAATCACTCATTTATTCTGTCATTCATTCAGTGCCGACCTTTTGTGCAGGATGTCCATTTCATAGGAATGAAATCAGGTAGTGGTACAATTAAATGTAAAAGTATAGCTTGAGAAATTCTGTGAAGAAGATGTTCCTAGAGATACGACAGGCTCTATGAGAGAAATCTAATTCTGTCAGACTGAGATCTACAGAATATATATAGATTAACCAATGAAGAAAGACAAGACAACTGACATCTAAAGCAAAGATCCTTGGTGGAAAGAAGAAAGATACATGTGAAAGGCATGGTGACCTGGAGTTCAGTCTTTAAAAGTTAACCTGGAGTATATCTGAGAGAGTCAGAAGGAGATATAGAGTCTGGGCATTACCCAAGATCAGAGAGTGAAAATTAAACATTGTGGGTGAAATCTGCACATTGGAAGTACTTAATGTTGATGGCATGAAAAAGAATGGGTTCACTATGTGCACACAAGAGTGGCACAAGTGCACACATATACACACAAACACAACTATATACTTTAAAGCCTTCTGTCTTTTAAGAAAAGCACTCCAAACTTTCCATCTATTTCTAACTTTTTAGGCATAAAAATAATATGGAATTATTTTTTTACCTAGTACTTTTCAGAACTTAGTACATCATATACTTTTGTTTTAAAAACAATTTATGAACATTTTTCATACTGAAGATAATCTGAAATTTAAAAATGTTTCATCAATCAAAGATAAATGCTAGTGAATTTGCATTATACTTTACAGTACAAATTCTTCTGTAGTCAATATACTGTGAATAAGTAATAGCCAAATGTGGAGTATATTACATTTTAATTTTTTTATCGAAACTTTCATTTTAGAAACTTGGTTTTTCCACATTTAGGTTTTGCTTTGAAGTTACCTACCATAAGCTCAAATAAAGAATCTTATTCTGTCTGTATAAACTGTGAATGATGAGTGCTTGCATTTTAATAAATTGCATCTGTCTGGAGGTTTCATAATAAACATTTGATCTTTGGATTTGATGAACCTCCATCTGCAGCTGTCTCTCAACTAGCAATTTCTCTCTCTCTGTCTCTGTCTCTCTGTCTCTCTGTCTCTCTCTGGGTCCTTCACCCACACAGGTGGGGTTTGTCCTTGCTCCTTACCTCTCAGACTTCCAGAAAATAGACTTAGTGACTGAACTCAGGCTTTCTCTGGATTTCATAGCTCTGGAAGCATATGAAAGGAGCTTTTTCTCTTGTCACTTTTTGCCATAATCTTAAAATGCTTTGTTTAAAAAAGGCATTTTGAACCTAATTTTCTTAACATAAAAACTTAGAAGAAACGTTAAAGAATTTTTTGAGACAGGGTCTCACTTTGTAGGCTGGCCCTGAGCTCACTAAACACTGTGAGCAAGCCTAGAACTCAGCAATCCTCCTGCCTCTGCCTCCTGAGTGCTGGGATTACAGACGTGAGCTACCACACCCAGTATAAGAATTGTTCTTTACTAAAGGTTATAGTCTAGTACTTTCAGCACTTTCATGAAAAAAGAAAAACACAAAATCAAGGTGCTGGGAGAGCCATAGCCACCCGTGTTGATTCACCTTCTTGGTACTGCTGTTGTATCAGTAGGGTTCCTGTATGTATTTGAAATCAGCCAGGTAGTCCAGCTGCCAAGCATATTTGGCCTTAGGCAGAAATCAAAAGAATCTTCCTCCTCTTACTCTCTCACACTTTTTCCTTTGATTAATTAATCCACATATCAATTGCTCAATAGTGAAGAGAATCTCTGTTTTTCAGTGTGAAATTTTGTTTTGATATAATTTTGAATGAAACAGTGCCCGTGACTCAACAATTTTCATGTGTATTCTGTAATTTCTGATTTTAGATGTAACACATTAAACAGATTAAGCTTTGCAGATGGAAAAGTTAACAAGATACATGCAGTATTTATCCTATCTATCCATTTTGCAGGAACCTTTCTATATGCTAAGTGTCATAATTCCCTTACCTTCCTCACTAAAAAGATAGCATAATTCAAATGGTAACTACCCAACAATAACACATAAATTTGTTGCCAGCTTAAATCATACATGTAGTTATCTGGTAAACGGGTTGTATTTACCAAATCTTGTTATCTGGTAAAATGACTCTCCCTGTATTTGTGTCTATGTATTTAGGAGGTTAAGGCCTATAATCTTTAATCTAGAGAAATGAAACCTGCCCCTGACTGTCATGTCAGTGTACCATCTGCTGTTCCAGGTGCTTGCCTGATTTTTAAAGGCTGTGAAGTGAACTTCCTTACAACTCACCTGCATAGGTGGAAATCCTCCAAGGTGCTTTGTTTGAAACTCCAATATGAAATCAATTTTGATACTTGAAAGGAAACTGAGCTACGTGGATGTGTCACATACACTCACTACAAGTGTTTTAAATGAGACAGATGGGATAGAATCCTCACCGACATGAATGAAATGATAATTTTTACCTCCCAACAAGGCATCAGAATGCACAGTAAAATATCAAAGAAGCATCTCTAAAGTTAGATTTCTGATCAATAAATATTTGCTTATTGCTCATATATATTATTCTTGTGAAAAGGTAACTGGGGAATAGTCTATTACATAATTAAGGCAAGATTTTGTTTGGAATTCTAGTTTAGAACCTGAGTTTTGAAATCCAGATGTAAGTACTATTTCATTATTTTGATGTAAAGTATTGCTCCATTATTTTCTTCATGAACTCAATTCATTCCACAGTTCTGGAAAAATGGTCATGTTCTCCTTTATCAAGCAATGCAGAATTCACAAACAAAAGCAAAACTTTGCTGAATGGTTTGTGAACCAAATTTTTCGCAGGAAAAAGCATTCATGAACCAACATACCACTGTATTTGTATGTATATAGTTATATACAAAAAAGTACATGCATAATGATACAGTTCAGTTAATGTTTGTAAACATATCCACAGAACTCAGGTCTTCTACCTTTTTCTAATAACTTCCCCCTGCCATAAAATTAACTCTGACCTGGATTTTAAATAATAACCTATTTGGGTTCAAAGGTAAAATTCTTTGACTGCTTTATTGAATTGTAACATATGTATTTAAAAGTACAAAGATGGTTGATGTATAACTAATCTATGAATATAGATCAAGAAACAGAACATGACTACCACCTGATAAGTCCTTTTCTATGCCTTTCAATGAGTTATATCCAACTGGGGGTAACCAACTCCTGACATCTACCAGCCTGGTTTAGTTGTATCTCTTGTTGAACATTAACTAAATCATGGGGTATTCACTTTAACATCTAACAGTTTTAACTTTATGTTCTGTATACAAGATTCATCCCTTTTGCACATATACTTGCAAAATGGTCAAATTGTTTAT
The DNA here is from genome assembly GCA_004025085.1 of Thryonomys swinderianus. Taxonomy (NCBI): domain Eukaryota; kingdom Metazoa; phylum Chordata; class Mammalia; order Rodentia; family Thryonomyidae; genus Thryonomys; species Thryonomys swinderianus. Next base: position 840 of record PVIC010004878.1, on the reverse strand, counting down.
GTTCTATATTCATATACCCATTTTATGCTGATGATCATTTGGGTTATTATAATTTATTGTAATTCTTTATTGATTTTGTTATTCTTTATTGAGTTTATTAGTATAGTGTAAGTGTATATTATTACATTCATCATTGAGAATTTGTTTCTATACATGATATACCTTATTCTCATTTTCTCCCACCCCCTGCCCTTCCTTCAAAAACTTCACTGCTTGGGCCCGAGATTTAGCTCAGTGGTCCCGGCACATTCCTCGCAAGCACAAGGTCCTGAGTTCAGTCCCTGGTAACCATATACAGTGCTGGGCATGGTGACTCACACCCACCAGCAATCAATGCCTCATACCACAGTGCCAGGAGAGGTGGCTCACACCTGTAATCCAAGCACCCGGGAGGCAGAGACAGGAGGATTGCTGAGTTCCAGCCTTACCTGGGCTACATAGTGAGCTCAAGACCAGCCTGAACTACAAAGTGAGACTCTGTCTCAAAAAAAAAATTCACTGCTCATATACATAAGCCTTATTTCAATTTTTTTCCTTTTTAACCATCAATTTTTTTCTTTCACTTCTTTGTTTTCTCCAGTCTTCCCTCCCTAGTTTCCCTTCCTCTTTGAACATTTTTTCCTATTTGACAATACCTATTACACATTTTAGACCTCATTTACACCTTTAGTTTCTCACACGAGAGAAACAATATGGTATTTACACATCTATGTCCTATTTATTTCACTTATATGTTCACAAGGTATTTGAGTATAAATGACTCAAAATTATCATTCTTTATGGCTGAGTAATACTCCATTTTATTTTTCAAAAGCCACATCTTTGAGCAGTCTCCAGTTG
>PVIC010004877.1:31931-60458 GCA_004025085.1 Thryonomys swinderianus | reverse complement strand
GAGGGTTAGCTCAGTGGTTCCAGCGCCTGCCTCGCAAGTGCAAGGTCCTGAGTTCGATCCCCAGTAACCACATAGAATGCTGGGCATGGAGACACACCCACCAACAATCAACGCCGCATACCACAGTGCTGGATGTGGTGGCTCACACCTGTAATCCCAGCACTCGGGAGGCAGAGACAGGAGGACTGCTGAGTTCGCGGCGGCTTGCCTGGGCACCATAGTGAGCTCAGGGCCAGCCTGAACTACAAAGCGAGACCCTGTCTCAAAAAAAAAAAATAAATGATACTGATAATCTCAAGAGTACTGATAACAGTAACAGAAGGTGAAATAATGAGAGGTGAGGAATTTTTAGTGTTTATTACCTTGTACTTGATATACGTGCTATAGGTTTATATAATTTAACTCCTAATGGTAGTTTAACAGCTCTCTCACAAATCCTCTCCACTTACCTAAAATTCCCTCTTTTTATGGAGAGGATGAAATGTCTTTGTTTTATCTTCCCTGGAATAAATGTCCAGTGTTTTGGGTTCATTTGCAAAGAAGAATTGTCCCACTGATTGGTGTGTAGAAAGGCTATTGGAGAGTTAGTTTTTTTTTTTAATATATTGAAGTTCTCAACACAAAATGAACCATTTAGTACATTCATAATTTTCTGCAACTACTGTCTTTATGTAGTTCTCAAACACTTAACCAAATATGACCCTCACATTACTTTGCTAAGCTACCATAACAAAATACCAGAGACTGCATGGATTAAGCAAAAAAAAAAATTTCTCACAGTTCTGGAGGCTGGAGGTTGGAGATCACAGATGGGAAAAGGTTGGTTTCTTCTAAGGACTATAAAAGAAATATGTGTCAGACTCCATGGCTTGTAGATGGCCATCTTCACATGATCTTTGCTCTGTACAGCTTTCCTCTTTAATGTCAACCATATTGGATTTGGACCCACAGTAATGACTTCATTTAAATTTAATCACCTCCTTAAAGATCTCCAAGTTAGTAGGTTTTAGGATTTCCACAGTTTGGGGACTATGCACAATGCAGACCATAATGACTTCATATCCCTTGATCAATTTCTCTGTATAATGCCTTCTCTTAGCCCTAGGCAACCAACAATCTTTGTTCTGTCTTTGTGGAATTACTATTCTGGATATTTCATACAAATGAAATCATAAAATAAAGATCTTTCATTTCTGGCTTCTTTCACTGAGCAATGTTGTCATTTTCATGAGTGTGTGGTTCACAAGAATCTTATTAGTTATGTGTGTTGTGGTTTTTAGAAAAAAAAAAATGAGAGAACCAGTAGGCTAACGGGCTACTAGAAACAACATTTCTGAAGTTTAAAGGGTTCCCCTGGGATCCACAAAACTGGCCACTATTTGGCAGATAATCTAACCTCCAATTTATAAAACTAGAGACAAGTAGCCATCAAAATAATGAAAGCAACATACCTTAAGGCATAAACTAGGGAAAAGGCAGAGGGGTCCAGTAAGAGTTTTCTGTCAAAGTGATGGGAATACACTAATCACTCTCAAATTCACATATTTTATAATGTATGAAAGTGTAACACAAAGAAAATAAAATCATCTGCTATACCCTAATTCAGTTGTAAGTGTTCTTCAAATTTTATGTATTTGTGCTTTATTTAAAAGAAAAATATGTACCAGAAAATGCACAAAGGGTGAAATTTTAACAATACCTTTGCCATACACACCAAGAAATGTAGTATTACCTGCACTTTTAATGTCTCCCTTATGCCCTCTTCTACCATAGGTCTGTTTTAGACCTTTATATGAAGAGAATAAAATTTTTCTCTTTGACTTGTTTTCTTCCTAAATAATCAGTTATGTGTACAAAAATGCAACTCTGTGTTGATAACATATGTAATGAATTAGTTCTAGATTATAAAACATTTAGTCTTTAGAATTTTCACCATACAGTTATACCTCGGTTCATAAACGCTTCTGCTCACCAACAGTTTGGTTCGCTGAAAAAAGTATTCAGCAAATTTTGTTTCCCTGTATAAACTCCTCATCCTATGACAAACAAAATAAGGCCATCTTTCCCACAAAATGCGAACATGGCCATCTTCTCCAGAATGGTGGAACGGGGCCGGAGGGTTAGCTCAGTGGTTCCGGCGCCTGCCTGGCAAGCGCAAGCTCCTGAGTTCGATCCCCGGTAACCACATACAATGCTGGGCGTGGAGACTCACGGCCACCAACAATCAACACCGCACACCACAGTGCCGGGCGTGGTGGCTCATGCCTGTAATCCCAGCACTCGGGAGGCAGAAGCAGGAGGATTGCTGAGTTCGAGGCTTGCCTGGGCTACATAGTGAGCTCAGAGCCAGCCTGAACGACAAAGCGAGACCCTGTCTCAAAAAAAAAAAAAAAAAAAAAAAAAAAAAAAAAAAAAAAAAAAAAAAAAAAAAAAAAAAAAAAAAAAAAAAAAAAAAAAAAAAGGAATGGTGGAACGAATTAAGTACATGGACCGAGGTAACACTGTATATGATCATACCATCTACAAGGACATTATTTAATTTTTCTTTCAAACTTGGATGTCTTTTCTTTCTTCTTATCTAAACGCTCTGGTTAGAGCTCCCAGCACTGTGTTGAATAAAAGTTACAACAGTGGCCCGTCCTTGTCTTTTGCCATGTGGTAGAGTGAAAGCTATTTTTTTCTCAATTGATTATGATACTTTTAATTTTTTTTTTTTTTGAGACAGGGTCTCGCTTTGTAGTTCAGGCTGACCCTGAGCTCACTATGTAGCCCAGGCAAGCCTAGAACTCAGCAATCCTCCTGTCTCTGCCTCCCGAGTGCTGGGATGACAGGTGTGAGCCACCATGCCTGGCACACATACTTTAAAATTTTTATATATGGTTTTATATACTAAGATAAATTTATTTTTTGGAAAGTTTTAATCATAAAATGATCTTTGTCAAATGCTTTTAGGATTTATCAAAACAATCCTGTGGGCTTTTCCTTTTTTTTTTTTTTTTTTGCTTGTTTTTTCCTGATGATATAGTGCATGACACTGATTTATTTTCATATGTTGAACCATCTTTGCATCCTAGGAATATATCACACCTGGTCTTGGCTTACACTACTTTTTTAATGTGCTCTTACCATTGAACTCAGTTTGCTAGATTTTTATGGAGAGTATTTTATATTTATGTAATTATCTTGTGTCTTTTTTGATGTCAAGATAATGCTAGCTTTGTAAATGCATTTGGAAATATCCCTATTTTATTGTGAGGAAGAATGTTTTGCTATTATTGGTTACTTCTTTTTGCTATTGCTTAGTAAAAATTATTTAGATACTCTAGATATGACTCCTTTATTATATATTACATATATCTTTTATATGTTTTATATATTTATTGAAAGTACCTTTTCTCATTCTGTAACATGTATCTTAAGTTATGAGTATTACATATTTTACTACAGCTCAATTTATCAATCTTTTCTTCAATTTTAACAAATCTTTACCTATCCCAAAGCATAAAAATATGTTATAATTTCTTCTAAAAATTGTACAACTTTAATATTGAGCCAAGGATCTATCCATGATTTATTTTTATTATGGTACAGGGTGGAATCATTTTGTTATTTTCCCATATAAATACACTGATCCAAGATATTTACCAAGAAGACCATGTTTTTCCTCAGCTGTGACACTTTGTCATAAGTTGAAATTGTACACATGTAGTATTTTTTTTTTTTTTTGAGACAGGGTCTTGTAGTTCAGGCTGGCCCTGAACTCACTATGTAGCCCAGGCAAGCCTGGAACTCAGCAATCCTCCTGCCTCTGCCTCCCGAGTGCTGGGATTACTGGTGTGAGCCACCACACCCGGCCCTGTGGTATGTGGTACTGATTGCTGGTGGGTGTGAGTCACCATGCCCAGCACTGTATGTGGTTACCGGGGATCAAACTCAGGACCTTGAACTTGTGAGGCAGACCCCAGAACCACTGAGCTAACCCTTTGGCCCCACATGTAGTATTTTTTTCAGGCTCTTCCATTCATCTGTTTTTATATCTTTCATATTGATATATCTTATGCTCCTTAAGTTGGGGTGAGTCTGCTGAAGGTTTTCTTCTTCAAGATTACTTTTACTATTCTAAACTTTTACTATTTCTAAAAATCTTGGGTCAATTTTGTGTATTTCCTGAAGGATTACTAACATCTTATAAAAATATATTGTAGGATGTCTTTAACTGATGAAGAGGTTTTGAATTTTATCAAATGTTTCTTTTGCCTTCTATTGCAAGTTTAGTATGTCTTTTCTGATGCTGGGGAATTGGATATATTGGTGCTTCACTGTTACACTGAACTTGCATTTCTGAAACAAACCAAATTTGATCCTCGGGTACTATTTTTATATAAATTTGCTAGTACATTGTTTAGTATTTTTGTATATGGGCTTAGAAGAATTGACCTATGATTTTATTTTCTTGTGGTTTTCAAGTACAAGTTAATGCTAGTATTTGGTTGTGTTCATAATGTGACTTTCAAGTGTCACACATTTTTTTCTAGTCTTCTGAAAAAAATTTAAGTAAGATTGGTGTTATTTTAAAAATTATTTTAAAAGCTTCAGCAATTACATGGAGCTGAAGAATTATAGGTTATTCAGTCTTTTAAAAATTCTTCAGGAGTTGGTTTAGATAATTTGAGTTGCTCTAGATATTTGTAAGTATTAATTGATTTTCAAACTTAACAAAATTTTATAATAGTTTATTATTTCCTAAAGTTTATGATATTTAATTATGTTCCATTTATTTATTCATTTATATATATGTGTGTGTGTGTGTGTGTATATATATATATATATATATATATATATATATATATATATTTAGACAGGTTCTCACTTCACAGTTCAGGCTGGCCCTGAACTTGCTATGCAGCCCAGTTAAGCCTCAAACCAGCAGTCCTCCTGCCTCTACCTCTAGAGTGCTGGGATTACAGGCTTGAGCCACCAAACCCGGCATCTGTAGTATGTGGCACTAATTGCTGGTGGGTATGAGTTATCACGCTCAGTATTGTATTATGTGGTTATCGGGGATTGAACCAAGGACCTTGCGTTTGCTAGGCAGGTGCTGGAACCACTGAGCTAAATCTCTGGCCCTGTCACTTTTACTTTGAGTTGGTAATATAATCTTTCCTTTTAGTTTATTTGTCTTTCCAAGGCTTTACAAATATTAGTCATTTTTTCACAAAGAAATCTTATTTTATTGCTCATTTAATTTTTAGTTCAACAATTTATATTTTAAATATAACCTATGATTGTTATCTTCTGTTCATCTTTAATTTCTTGAGATAGCTACTTCAGGAATTGCAGCTTCCTTTTCTGTCATATGTATGTATGCTAAAAGATTTCTCTTCCACAAGAGCTTTACCAACATTTCTTAAGCTCTCCTATGTAGTAATTTCATTATCAGATTTTTATCATTGACAGTTAGGTTGTTTAGAAAAAATTATGTGTTTTCTATTTGTTTCTGGAGTATTTATGTTTTGATCATGTAATATTTTCCCAAATTATTTCAAATTTATCCAGTCTTCATGACTCATTGTATGGTGAATCTTGGTAAATAGTCCATGTAAACTTGTAAAGAATGTGGACTTTACAGTGTCTGAATGTTTTATGTGTCAGGTTAAATTTGTTAATTTTGTTGTTAAGATTTTGTATATTTTCACCGATTTTTTTGTCTGTTATTTAATTAGTAATAAAGAATGATGTTAAAATCCACAATTATTATTGTGGATTTATCTATTTATCCTTTTAATTCTATCAAAAATTGTTCTGCATCTTCTAAATCCATACTATCAAGAGCAAACCAGTTAGGAACTGTTAATCTTCCTGGTAGATTGACCTTTCGATCATTAGGAAACATTCTACTCAATTTCTTGAAAAGATTTCTTTTACAAAAAAAAAATTTACTTTAAAGTCTTGTCTGTTATAAAAGAGCTCTTATTGTTGGGTTAAACTTTAATGGCTTACATTAATTTCGTATGTGTTTATTTTTGAACTTTGTCTATTGGGAAGTATTTCTCTTAATAAATATCATATAGTCTATATTTTATCTGTTGAAATATTTGACCTGCTTTTATTTGTACAGTTATATATGTATGTACACGCAACTGTACATATTTGTATGTACAGTTAAATATGTATATGTATATGCAGTTATATATGTATGTAATGTTAGTAACATTTTCTAAAATGTATCTTTAATTGGCATGTAGTAACTGTAGATATCCATGGGGGAGAGTGTGACATTTCAATATATATATAGAGTGTAATGATCAGGTTTGGATAATTGGCATATTTATCACCTCAGACATTTTGGGGAACATTCTCTTTACTCGTGTTTTCCAGTGCTTATTAATTCCTGTCATATTTAGAACACTTTAAAGTATAAATGAATACTGTCACATGTGATTTGGGGGCCACATGTAAGCTCATGGATATTTAGTATATACCTACAACTGAAAATAGTGGATTATATAACATATATTCCCCAGAGCTTCCTTATACTGTCAGTTTCCATGCTGATGTGTAACATTTATTACCTTAGCTTATAGTAGTATATTAACGTGTAAGCTACTCTATATCTTTGCTAATATTTGTTGTTATCTTTCAAAAATTCAGCCATTCTTATGGTTCTATACTGATATTTCATGGTGGTTTTAATTTTCATTTCATAGATCATAAATTAAATATTTTTCACATGTCTAGTGGTTATGCTGTGGTTTGGATGTGTCCTCCAAAGGTTCATGTAGTAAAGACTTAATCCTCAGCACAGCACTACTGAGAGGTGATGGAGCCTTTAAGAGGTAGGACCTAATGGAGTTCAGTAGGCCACTGGGGGTATGTCTTTAGAGGGAATTATGAGAACCTGGTCTCCTCTTTTTCATGTTTTACTCCATGACTCAACATCAGAGTGGGTTGCTTATGATGCTTCTACACCACAGGCTCAAAACAACTGGACCAAATGATCAGGAAATCTCCAAAGGTGCCCAAATAAATCTTTTCATACATTGTTTATCTTAGCATTTTGTTCCTGTGACAGCAAGAACACTAGCAAGTCACTTAATAAAAGCTTGTTGTATTTGACTAGTTTTACTGAATTCTGTTTTTATCTTACTAGTTTTTAGAATGTTGTAAACATATATTCTGGGTGCTGGTAATGAATGTCATACAATCTGCTCTTTCTTTATTTACTGATGAAGGATGGGTCCTCCCTCTGTGCACCCGAGTCTCTGGCATAGAATTCCAGGCAGCCAGTGACTTTTTTCCACCCCTTTGTATTGTTGGATTGCATTGTTTCTGTTGGGAAATAGTTAGCACTCATTTGGTATTTTGAAGTTAATTTGGTGGGTTTTTTCTTTTAAAATTTAAAGATTTCTCTCTATACTTGTTTTTAATTAGTTTTATGTTGATGGGTTTAAGTATAGATCTTTTAAATCCTGCTCAAGTTTTCCAGTGTTTCTTGAATGGATGACTTAATACTTTTAGTCAGTTTGGAAAAATGCACTGACTTATCCTTTTAAATTGTATGTCTGCTTGGTTGTCTTTCTCATTTCCTCCTGCAAAATAGTTTTAAAATACATTAGACATTTTCACTCTCTTGCCTATATCTCATAGGCTGGTTTGTTTAAGTCCTATGCTCTTTGTTAATTCTTGCTGAATTTTTCTAATCACCCATTTTCTAATCTGTTAATCCTCCTTTTTTTCTGTCAAATCAACTTTTAAAACCAGTTCTTAGTTTTGACTGATACATTTTTTAGTTCTAGACTCGTATGCCTAATTGTAGATTCAATATTCCTAGTAAAATTATCCATCTTGTTACCAGTTTTGAGTTATTAATTGTATTTCCTTGTCTGCTTAATCCAGGGATTTGATTTGATAATCTGTGGGGTTCTGTCTTTATCTACTTGTTTTTTTTTTCTTTTCCTTGGTGTATCTGGCATTTAATTTTATTTTATAATTAAAAAAATTTTTTTAGACAGTGTCTCACTCACTGGCCCTGAACTCAGTATGTAGTTCAGGCTGGCCTTGAATTCTTAGTGATCCTCTTGCCTCAGCTTCAGGTGCTGAGATTACAGGCATGTGCCACCATTCCTAGATATATTTAGAATTTTAAAAATTGAATTCTGGGGCCGGAGATTTAGCTCAGTGGTTCTGGTGCCTGCCTCAGAAGCACAAGGTCCTGAGTTTGATCCCGGTAACCACATACAATGCTGGGCGTGGTGACTCATGCCCACCAGCAATCAATACCACATACCACAGTGCCAGGTGTGGTGTCTCATGCCTGTAATGCCAATACTCAGAAGGTAGAGACAAGAGGATTGTTGAGTTCAAGGCTTGCCTGGGCTATATAGTGAGCTCAGGGCCAACCTGAACTACAAAGCGAGACCCTCTCTCAAAAAATAAAATGAAATAAAATAAATTGAATTCTGTTTATTTTGTATAAAAGTGCTGGAAGTTCTGAGTGATTTCATGTTGAACTGGAAAGTCCATCTTGGTTGGGACAATGTTTGTTAGATACACAGTTTTAAACCATTCAAGATTAAGTTTATCTTAATTTGAGATGCCAGTTTGTAAAGTCTGTTCAATCTCTGGTTTCTCTCTATTCCAAAACACAGTTTTCCAGAAATGTCAATGGTGAAGAAAATAGTTTGGAATATCCTAAATTAAAATTTTTTCTTTGGTGTCGTAAAAAAATTTTTACTTCAATTTTTGGAGATTTTTTTCTACTTAGATTCTTAAAATTATGCTCATATATAGGTTAAAGAATAAGTAGGTAATTTTGTGCAACAAACAACACCACCATTTTCTGTAGGGTCTTAGCTGATAGCTGCCTTTGAAGACCTAAACTGCAATTTGTGTATTACGAGGTTTAAAATTTCACCAAAAATGCCCTTCTGATATCTCTGTCATTTAGCTAAGACTCACTTGATTTGTTGTTTTGAATATTTTTTTCCTTGTGCCAAGTATTTAAAAATACCCCAAGGAGAAAAGAAACCCAAAGAGCAGCAGTTTATTTTAGGATGGTTTTCCTTTACTCAGAATCTTGCCCTTTTGAGTCTTGATTAATTAACTCTCCGATCCCTTCTAACAGACTTTAAAATATGTTCAACTTGCTTCCAACTGTTTTTTTGGGACAGCCAGTCTTCCCCAAGCTACTGCCCATTAGTCAAAAGCAAACATTTTACAATCTCAAACTGACTTACTGGTGTTCTATTTGGGACAACTAATGTACACTCTCTGATAGAACTCATGTACTAGTTTTTAAAAATTATTATTATCTGTATTTGCTATCAGAAATATATTCATGTTCCATAATAACTTGGAGAGTCTCAGCATTTTGTTTTTGAGGCCCAGCATTTCCTTAAAACTTGATAAACAAACTAAGAATGAAACTATCTGGTTGTCAGTCTTATTTCATTCTTTCTAGACTTAGGTGTTTCTGCTTTTGTCAGTTCTGAGGAAGTTGCTCTAATATACATATTCCTTAACATATTCTAATTTTAGTTAATAATTGTGAATTTATTTCCAAGGAAGATTTGCCATTTTATTCTGTATATTTAGTGCATAGTTTTGGTTATAATGTGGATCTGTTAACTATAAATTTATATTTATCTTATATTTTATCATTTCTCAAAGAAAGCTTTTTTTTTTTTCTTTTGAGACAGTGTCTCGCTTTGTAGTTCGGGCTGGCTCTGAGCTCACTATGTAGCCTAGGCAAGCCTCGAACTCAGCAATCCTCCTGTCTCTGCCTCCCGAGTGCTGGGATTATAGGCGTGAGCCACCACGCCCGGCCCTGTGGTATGCGGTATTGATTGTTGGTGGGCATGAGTCTCCACACCCAGCATTGTAAGTGGTTACCAGGGATCGAATTCAGGACCTTGCGCTTGCAAGGCAGGCACCGGAACCACTGAGCTAATCCTCAGGCCCTCAAAGAAAGCTTTTACATGCTCTTCTCCAATAATTTGTTTTAATTAATTTTGATTTATCTTTATTTCTTAACCATATTCCTTCATGATTAGTTAGGTTTCTTCTTTTTAATCCTAGATTTTTTTGAGCTAAATAATTAGCTCAGCTAATTGTCCATTCTTTCTTGCACAAAGTTAAAAGCATGAAAAAAATCATAATAAAATTTTCTCTTCATAAAACATTGGCTGCTTTCTGCCATCTTCTATGTGTAATATTTTCATTTTGGCTACATATAAAAGTTCAAGCAAAGAACTGTCTCAGCCTCCCAGAATGCTGGGGTTACAGGCATACACCACAATACCTGGTCTGTAGCGATTTTTTAAAGTTTGTGTTTTCTGACATTGGAATTCTTACTCGCTAAATTTTAATCTGCAAAAGTACCTTATTATATGTTTCTAATGGTTCTAATTGGAAAGCAACCTTTCCTATGTCAAAGAGCTTTATTTTTGTTAAAGAAATTATTCCATTTGTGGTTATAATGTTTTTGGTTTTCCTTTATTTTGACTTATATTTTATAGTTTTAGCAATTGGTATTTCTACACTTTATAAATATATGCAATATTACTTAATTTTTCTCCATATAGTCAGAGGCTTTAAGGAGCATCTTAGTTAATTAGGGTTTTTTTCTCAGAAAAACAAAACCAATTTAATAGCCATTGGTGTTTCCCCAATTATTTAATCTGCTTGTATTTAATTTACACCCTTTAATGTAAGTCACCATCTTCTTCATAGTTAATTACTACCACATGTACTTTTCTGTGACTGAATATTCTTTAGTACACTAGTAGTACCATGTATTGTACAATATTATAAGCACAACCTATCATTTTATTGCATGATATTATAATAAGGTAAACTAAATAATACTATTCTATACTATGTATGCCATACTTAAGTCCATTTTTAGATTTCTTATCTCATGCCCTTAATTTGTCCACTGTCTATTGCTGCAGTATCACCATACTTTAAATATCTATCAATCTCCGCACATAGACTGAGCATATTCTCATTTTTTGAAGTGCTTACATTCTGAAGTCAACAGAAACACTGAATTAGCGAAAACTGAATCATTGCCCCTAGGCAAAATTCAGCAAGTTCCTGGTTTCAGCATTTCATAAATCAATCAATATATAATTTTGTTTAGTATGCATGTTTCTATGTAAAGACATCTTACACATAAATATGTACATAAAGATACATACATTTTACACTTTTACATATATTTCATTAAAATGAATGGCATATCTTTAATATATTACATATTTCATTTGCATTTAGTTTAAGGCTAGCAGCATCGTATTCCATGTCTGAATGAAACTTTTCTAGCACACGCCTTTGTCTGAAAGGTGCAACACAGCCTCCTTGTATTTAGGGATTTGGTGCTTGGTTCCATTCTAAATGGGGAAATTCCTCAGAAAAGAACATAAGTAATGTGAAAAACTCTTCAGCCTGGAAGCCGAGACAGGAGGTCTCATGTTGCCTTGTATGATCCCTTGCAGAGTGCAAGGTGGCCAGGCGATGCTTTTGTCACTCTGCTGCAGATGGCCGTGGAAGCACTGGGAAGTATTGATTTCCAGGTCCCAGGTAAATTTTAGTCAGTAGGGGAACTTGCAAATACAGAATCAATGAGTAATGAGGATATGCAAATAAAGATATATAGTTTCATTAGACTAGACTTCTTTCATTTCATTAAAATAACTCTTGGTTATTTGGGGGTCTATCTTCAGAAGTATGCTTCTTCTGTTATTCTTCCCAATTTCTATTCATCAGTATTTTTTATGTTACTGTTCTTTGTGTATAGCCCTTCGTACCATAAGCAGCCCGTGTCTCTCTCTTCTCTAAGGTGCACATTTATTTTCTCTGCTCTTCCTCTTCTCTGCTCTCTTCTCTTTCTCTTCATCCTTAGCATGGATGGGCCTTGCTGACCTTGGGAAAGATGGTTTGTCTTTGGCTCCCTTCTGCTATGGTCTGGTAAGAGCAGCAGACCTTCTTCATACTTACTGCTAGTGGGCCAGTTGGCAGTCATAGTTCTCAACGTACTCATCAGTGTTTAGACATTCTTTTCACTCACTGCAGTCGTTTACAAATTCTAGACTTTGAGTGAATGCAAAATTTACTATATATTGAGAAAAATACAAGTCATATAGTAAAAAATAAATTCTTTCAGTATAAAGCACAGTTTTCGAGAGCATTTTCCAATGTTGTTATGTTCACTTTGCTCTTCTTTTAAAACATTTTTAGTTGATTCTCAAAATTTAATTTGAAATTTTAATGAGGTATGATATTCTTTATCTTTTTTTTTTTTTTTGAGACAGGGTCTCGCTTTGTAGTTCAGGCTGGCCCTGAGTTCACTATGTAGCCCAGGCAAACCTCGAACTCAGCAATCCACCTGCCTCTGCCTCCCGAGTGCTGGGATTACAGGCGTGAGCCACCACGCCCGGCGAGGTATGATATTCTTAATTTCAGATATAGTAACATCTGTTTAGCAGTTTTATACCTTTTCCTCCACTGAACCAACTTGCTTCTTGCAAAGATAAAAATACAAAATGATTATAAAATAATATTCACATAATACCTATATGCTAGATTTGCTCAAATACTGATATATAGGGACTCTTTTAATACCCAAATGACTCTACCATTTAGGCAAATATTATTATCCTCACTTTATAAATGAAAGAACCATGACACAGAGATATCCTTGAAGCCTATTTGTCAGAGGCACATTCAGGATTCATGCTTGGGTAGTTCCCTCAATCTATCAGGCAAAATCTGCAAAGGAGCTCCTTCTTTAACCGATCCATAGCTAGACTTCAGTTCTCACCAGTTTCTGGGCTCTTGTCTTTCTTAACCAGGGATTTAGTCCGTTTTTTGTAAGGACTACATTTCCAGCATGCAGTGCTGCAATCGTTCCTATCTCTTGCCCATCCCAATGTGTTTCTGGCCCATTGCTGCTTTTGCTGAACGGGCAGAAGGCCAATGTGTCAAGATGGATGAACAAAGGGGAAAGGATACAATACAGAGAAGAAACAGATGCTGTCCATTTTCTGTTTACTAGAGATGCTCGATCTCTTATTCTAAGTGAGACTATGGAGAAGACACAAAATATCTGATTTTTATGTCTGTTTTTTAAGAAGCAATACTAGTCTGCACCATGAACTTAAATCTATTTTTCTCATTGTATCTCTGTGTGGCTGCTAAGTTCAATACTGTTCATATCTTGATGTATCATTTCTCATTTTCAGCTTTTAAAAATTTTTTAAAATATTACTTCATATGTAGGTTGGTGAAAGTTTTGCTAGTTAGCATTTTAAATTCCAAACAGGTTCTCCCTATTTTTCTGTTTATTTTAGTAAATGCTTTCTAAAAATAAGCCTTTCAGAATCTTGAGTGTCATGTGTTTTCTCTTTTATTTTACAATATCTTTACACTGTTTCTATTTTCATTCTCTGTTGAGGCAAATCAAAATAGGACAGGTTTCATACAACTGCGTTTTCCTCCTCCGCACACTGGGTGTGCCCACAGTGACTTCCCCTCCTCTCTCTCTCTCTTCATCACCTGGCTGCACCTCTGAGAGTCTGAGGAAGGAAGGTAGGACATCAACTGGGTTATTCCCCACAGGGAACTAACTACATACGGTTTAGACTCAGCTTTCTCTCTCTAGGTCATTACAAAGACACCTGGGATCTTCCTGCCTCCTGCATTGTGCACTGACTACATATCTTGGAGAAGTCTCATTGCCTCCCTGTTCTCCTTCCCAGCACCTCCGTGAACCGTGTTAGCACAGTGTCACTTGTCCTCTGTACTGTGCCTGTGTCCTCAGGTTCTTCCCCAGTGGAGAAACTGCACCCGCTCCACTCTTCCTATGAGAGTCCTCAGAGTTTCAGCACTGTGGCCAAAATGTTTCCTGATTTCTCACGGCTAGTGCAGAACTAGTCCTTATCTTTCATCAGAGTCTAATTTACAGTGATTGCTTTTCAGGCTGTGGCCCCTTATACTTAACATGTTCTCCTTAAATCCACCATGTATACCTTTATACTATCTTATAGTTTCTGTGTTATAGTAAAGTACTGTGAGCTTCAGAAGAGTACATTAACTTAAGTTTGTATAGCAAGTGAGAAGTGAACCTAGCAATTATAACCCAGCTTTCTCAATAAAATGTGCTACTTTTATCACCATGTCTTTCTCCCTAGCCAGTGGTCAAGTACGCAGGAAGGTAACCCCAGCCTTCAACGGTGTATGTTTTTGTCACTTTCTTGCTATGTAACTATGGGACAGTCACTCAGGTTTTGCTTTAGCAAAACGGGGATAATAGAATAATTTGTTTTCAGTGAGAAAGTACCTGTCAGGGATTCTAAACTCAATTACCTTTAGAGACAGAGAACATAGCGGAAAGATGTGAAGTGGCCTTGTGGAAGATGATGAGGACGAAAAGTGGACAAAACCTGGAAAGAGCTCTTTCTTCAGGAGATGTCAGATTATACTTGTAAATCCTCACTACCATGATGGCATCCTTACTAGAAGGGCTAAAAAGAACGATGAAAAATACGAAGAGCAGAAAAATCCCAAGTGTTGCTGACAATGAGGTATAAGCAATCGTTCTCAGATTGCTGGTGAAAGTGAAAAGGTCTTTGGCTGTATCTGCTAAAGCTGAGCATGCACATAACTTTGATCCAGCACTTCCACTCAAGAGTGAACACTCAAAAGAAATGAATGTGAAAGCAGCACTACTCACAAGAGCCCCAAATTGGAAACTACCATCGACATTACAATGGGTCAATACAAGGTAGAATATGCACATAAAGGAGTAATGTAGGACAAAAAAGGGAATGAACCACCGTCACATGCTGTGATGTGGGAGCATCTCATGAGCATAAGGTTGTACAAAAGGAGCTAGATATCGAATGGTGCACAGTGGTGTATGATTAAAGAGTAGGTCCCCGTGACACAGCTGCCAGGAGAGCAGGGAGTGGCTGAAGAGTGCTTGAGAGGAGCTCTTGAGTGCTACAGCTACTCCGGTTCCTCATCCTTTAGCTGCTATTCATTTTTGAAAGTAATTGAACTCTGCATTTCACACTTACGTACTTATTTTGTATATATTTGCATGTAAGATTTTTAAATAGTAATAACCTCTTCTTCCGAACAAAAGTACTAGACTGACCAAGTGTGCATAGCCTCTGGCAGTACCTGTCACTTTCTCTCCCACGTTCCCCAAATCTGGCTGCAGAATGGAACAGATCCCACGGTTTTTGTGTTACAGGTTTTCTAAGTAAGCAGCGGGGTTGCACGTAAGTGCTAACAGGAGCACAGAATGAAGATCTAGTGCAGAAGTAGGACTTGGAGAGCCCTTGTCGAGGTCCCAGCCATTGTGTCACCTCACCTCTTTGAGGGTCCCTTGATGTGCTGCAGCCTGCTTTGGTTACCCAGGTGACTGCGTTGTGTGGAAACTGAGCAGCTTTCATCCTGAGCCATTCTTAGAGAGTGCTAGATTCTCTTGCAAGAGCAGCCCAGGCTGCAGGAACAGAAGGTGGGTGAAACATGGCTACACGAAGGCCACTGGTGCAGGAGAGTAGGCTGTTTCCATCTCCAAGTCAATAACGAAATCGAGAATCTCAGCGAATCACAACAGAATCTCAGCTTGGAGTCTTAAGTGCATTTTCCAGAACAGAAAATTACAGTCTATATTAAAGACATAGTTTTCCACATTACACTCTGCTAAGTGACAAGGTCTAAATTTGAACTCAGATATCCAGAATTCCACAATGTGGAAACCCTTGCTTCTGGTCATTTCTTCACTTAAGCCTGTGGCAGTCAGTGTTTTGGGGGGAATAGATTTAATACATAGCACATAAATTTAAAGGATTATTTTATTATATTCACTCAAAAGTCAAATGCAGAAGAGTGCAAGAGTTCTGTCCACATGCCAGAGATCTAAAGTATCCAGCTGAGGACCTGGATCACACAGCAGGAGTCCTGGCCCAGCTGTTGGCCTTGAGCCCATGGAAACATCTTATGCAAGTTCTCATCAGGAGGCTGAGGAATCCATGATGCAAGACTGAAGGGTCGGTGCAAAAATGCCCAAAGGCTCATGCTAGAGGTGAGAGAATCTGTGCCAAAAGGCTGTAGGATCCATGATGGAAGACAGAGCGAAGGGTCTGCACTGGAGCCAAGAAGACAAAGGCAAAGGCAAAGCCCAGAGCTCCCGGGGAGAGCAGCAGCCAGCTGGGGACAGCAAGGGCCAAGCTTCTCTGAGGATGAGGACAGCCATAGCCAAGTTCAAATCAAGAAAGCCAGCTGTGGCAAGCTTCTGCTGGAGAGTGAACAGTGTGCAGTCCCCCCATCTCCTGTTCTCTGTTCCCCTTTTATGGCATTGGCAGAAATCCTCACGTGGGTCTTCTACACCCAGAATCACGCTGTCTCAGTTCAGCTGAGCATCGCTACTCAAGTGACCATTAACTGACCCACCACAGTCTCCTTCCTCCTTCTCATGCAGTCTCTTCCCGGGCTCACTTGAGAGTCTATGGCCCCTACCTCCCTATTATGGCATCATTTTAATGGAGGGAAAAGCCAAGATTCTGGTACAGTCCTGGCAAATCTTCAAAGAACTTCTAGTGTTCGCTGAAAGGGTGAGTGTTAAAGAGAGATCAGCACTATGCTTCATAATTTCCTTCTCAAACAAACCACTCCAGAATCTTCATTTTTCTAGGCAAAAGCAGGGCTCATTGGAGGAGAACCACTGAGACTCTGTGAGAGCCCTCTTAAGATGGGGCCAGTTCTTAGCAGCTACCTGAGACCCAAACCTGACCCAGCTTAGCTAGAGGATGAAGAGCAGGTGCCAGAGCTTATATCTAGATGAATCCCCAAAGCTTCATGAGATCATAGCTGGAGAATTTCAAAGGTGGCTGGAATAGGGTTGTGAACATGGTTTAAAGGTGTGGATAATGGAAGCCTGGCACCCCCACCCCAAGGGGAGTTAGGTAGGGACTAATCAATAGGTTCATAGGCTAAATAGAAAATAAAGGGACAGAAAAAAAGGCAGAGTCACTTCTCTGCTTGCTTTCTGCCTTTCTGCCTTTCTGCCTGCTAAATAAACAGTAGCCAGGTGGCCAGCGTCAGTAAAAGAGCAGAATCTCCAGAGCAGGTAGAGTTGAACTTGAGGCTGGGCCAGGTGGTGTGCAACTGTAATCCCAACTACTCAGCAAGCTAAACAGGAGAACCATGAGTCTGAGGACAGCCTAGACAACTTAGGCAATATATTGCATTCCTGACATTAATAAAAAAAAAAGAATTGAGCTTGATTCTAACTTCATTACTTGCTGCATATGTTTGCTCCATCTGAGCCTCTGCTTCTTCAATTGTGAAACCAGGGTTTTAATAATTGTGCAAAAACCATACACCTTGGAATATAGGTGCTTAAGACAGGACTGAAATTTTAGAACTGTGGTGTTTGCTCATTCACAGTCATGCAGTCTCCTGAGCCCACTCCTGCCTGATGTTGGGATCCCTGAGGGCAGAGCTCAGGGACTCGCATTCTGGTAAGTTTCCCAGGGTGAGAGCCAACTAAAGGAGGGAATGTAGGTTCTGTGTACAGCAAGCAAGGGGACCCAGGAAGCATGAAGCAAGGTCCTCAAAAGAGTCACCAATCCCTTCCTGCAATGCGTGAGTTGAATTGTGTAGGTCTTGAGAGAATGGGCTTCTTAGAAAGAAAACTGGCCCGCCAGATTCTGTCCCTGGAAGTGTGGGTGTTAAATTCATAGTCAATGGTTAGGACCAGTAGGAGGGAAGGGAAATGGGTGAGATCTGTGAGAACTAGAGAGAGGAGAACTAGGACTTGGTTCAACCTCCCAGTGCCTATGTTCAGGACTCTGAGGCTTGTTTTGACTCACCTGCTCCAATAAGTTCACGGCTGCTCTGTAGGCTGACTGAGCCCTAATGATCCTTGAGGCCAGTCAAATTGGTTTTCTGTGCTTCTTTATGCTTCATATAGTGCTTTAATAAATGCTAATGATGGCATAGTTTTCTGGAAATATGAAAGAACTGCTTACACATCATGATAAGAAATATAGACTTTAAAATATAAAAAAAATGTACCCTGTGCTGATACTACTACCATTTACACATTATTCTTTGCGGCCCCTTTGTAGCCACCTACTTCCATTGTTCAGATAGCTCCTCCTCCTCGAGGGTGGCTAGACACACTGTTTCAGACACATCTATGGTGCCAAGGAAAGGTCACGTGATTTAGATTTAGGTCATGTGATTTAGGTTTGGCCAATGAAGTGTAACAGAATGATCTTCTATGATAAAAAGAGAGAGACAACACTTTCCTCAATTCTTTCCGTGTATCCAAAAGCGATTTTAGGTACCATAGCAGCCATTTTGTGCCCAAAGATAGAAAGCTAAAAGAATTTCAGAGAAATCAGTGCAAGGCTCTATCAAAACTAAAATTGAAAGAATCATCTTTCAAACTAATTAACTTTGGATCTATTGTTTGTGAGAAATTTTCTTTCTTTATTCTTGATGGCATTTTTAGCCAGAACAAAAGCCTTTAATAGCATATGGCCCATTGAAAGATTTCGATCAAGAGATGGGTATGAGAAGTTTTGTGTTCTTTAAAGGTTCCAGGTTTGAGTATGAAGACAATTTGTAATATAAGAGTATGAGACAGGCAGGAAATCTGGCAAAGATCCTTTTGTAAGAATCAAAAAGACACGTTTATAGTGGTCAGCAAAAGGGCCAGACATGAACAACTGAAATCTACTCTGAGCTAAACTGGGGCTAAATAAGCATCAGTTATTTTATTGTCGTTTCTAACATTTTACTCAACACTTGTTTCTCAAAATGACTGAAAGGAAATTTCTATTACAATTTTTAAGTGGTCATTACTTTTTGAATATGTATGTTAAAAAAGTAAGGACTCAGCTCTATGTTTTTGTTTTTCAGCACTGGGGATTAAACTCAGAATCTGCAGTGATAGCCCTTTTCTCAGCTCTCCAGGCTGAGCTGAAGCCCCCCATCTTCTTGCCTCGCCCTGCCTCCCTCGATGCTGGAATTATAGGCATGCGCTGTGAAGATTGACCTTGTCTTCACTTCAATAATGGCGAACTAGCTTTTAGAACCTAATGTTCCGGTTGAGAATTACTAGTCCTGGTTACAAATATTTAGAAATAGTTTGTAATCTTAGGAGAGCTACGAAGGCAGACAGGATGGAGGGTCCTAGATATTCAAGGAAAGGGATCACAGAGGCCTCCTGTGATCATCTTCCCTTTGAGGGATTTGCCAACTTGCAAGCGATAGTTATGAGATTTAGCAGCTGACTGTCACAGTCTGATAGGTTTGATGAAAGACAAAGTCGTGTTTAGGGCATATTAAACGCTATGGATTTTTCAGTTGAAACCCTTAAGGTCTGAAAGTCCAAGGTTTACCAGAAATAAACCAGTTCTCTAATGATTAAAGCCAGTATCAAATCAGGCTAATGTCTAATCCCAATAAAGTGGAATCCTAGTGGACTAGCCATATTATTTTAGGATCTTATCATTTCTTTCCTGGAATCCTGCTGTCCTGCAGAGATATTTGAAATATCTTCAGAGATATTTCAAAAAATTATGCTACTTCCTCTATATTAAGTGCTTACTGTATACCATATTCTTAAATTACACTAACAAAGAGATATTATAATTCTAGTTATCTATTAAGAAAAATGAGTATTAGAGAGTTAATTAGTAACCTGGCTAAGGCCCCCAAACCAGTATATCTGTATCCCAGTAGGTGTGTAGGATTGATACCAAAATTGGAAGTTCCTTAAGGCCCTTAAACAAAATGATATAGTGTTGAATATAACCTATGAACACCCTCCTATAGATTTTAAATAATTCCCAGATTACTTATAATACAAAATACAATCTAACTGTGTAAATAATTTATTATCTGTTACCCAGAAAACAATTACAAGAAAAATGTCTGTGTATATTCAATATAGGCAATTTATTCTGAGTATTTTCTACCTGTTTTTGGTTGAATTTATGAATGCAGTACTCATGGATACAGAGAACTGACTATACATGGAGGAAATCAGATTTGACTGACTCATGGCTCATTTGGGTGGCTCCATTCATTGTACCAGGAGCCTCTCCTTCCTCACCCATTTCCAGCAGGCCTGGTGCTTCAGACAGTGCATCGGGGCTACCTGTCCACAGCGCAGGTACTGCCCAGGATCTCATTAATCACGGAAGTTGTCAACTGTCAGGTCAACAATTTCTTCTCTCAGGCAACAGTGGTCAAACTGAACTCCTTCATACTTAAAGCTTTATCTCGCCCCCTTCATCACTTGTCTTGCCTTTTTTTTAATCCTACTAGCAATATTTTGCTTTCACTCTTTTCCTTGCTTTGCAGCAGACAGTTATCTTTCCTGAGTCCATTTTTCTGACACTTATTTCAATAAAGCTCATTGCATCTTGTTCCATCACTCAGACTGTGCTTTGGGGGAGCAAACTGTGTTATTTCAAATTTTCTCTCCAGTCAATTGATAGTGACCACCTGGAGCATGAAGGTCAGAAAGGTTGTGTGACACCTTCACACTCAGAGATGGAGCCTGCAGCACTTGATGAACGATGTCTGGTGTGAGCGTAGGCTGTGAGGGAGCAGAAACTCATGCTCTATCGCTCTATCCCCTGAGCACTGTTTATCCTCATCCACTTCTCAGTGATGCTTCTCAAAAGAGTAACTATGTCTTGAAATTCCCTGCTGGTACCAGTTCCACACAAAGGATGCCCCACTAGTCATACCGAGGTTCTTTTAGATTTGATGCTCACAGCCAGGCATGCTGGTGCATACCTGTAATAGCAACATTCTTGGAAACTGAGGCAGGAAGATTACAAATTAATGCCTGACTGGGAAACTTAGAATCGTACTGAGACCCAGTCTCAAATATAAAAGGGCTGAGGATGAATGCCGGACATGGTGGCTCACGCCTGTAATCCCAGCACTCGGGAGGCAGAGACAGGAGGATTGCTGAGTTCACGGCGGCTTGCCTGGGCACCATAGTGAGCTCAGGGCCAGCCTGAACTACAAAGCGAGACCCTGTCTCAAAAAGAAAAAAAAAAGGGCTGAGGATAAAGCTCAGTGTGAAGGCTCTGGATTTAGTCCCTAGTACACACACACACACACACACACACACACACACACACACACACAAGCATCTTGACACCTACATTCAACTGTTTAGTTGGACCATCTGTTTTAAGAAATATGAAACCAGAGACACCAAGATGCCTAAGAGGACTTCCCCTCTTTCTTTTTCCTGCAGTTGTCTCTTGATAAGGCTTTCTAAGGCTGAGTATGGCTTATGTACCAAAAATTTATACACTCACACTGACAAAAGATATTATGTTCTGAATTGTGAATATTTTTGTATGAAACATTTAGCAAGGTTGTAAAAATGGAATCACATTCACTTACACATTTAACGCATAACCTTCTTTATTGAAAATAACTAAGTTACCTGAAGTCAGAATGGTTTCTGAAAATCAAGAACAAATCTTTTGTATTAAAAAAAAGTGTGAAAAAGGAGAACCAGTATGTGCCACTCTCTTGGTGGTTGTGGACACACTGGAGAGGTACTACTGTCTCTCGTGTGTTTTCTTCCAAGTCTCCTTTCTGTACCTTCAAATCCATCCCTAACAAATTCCCCCAGTGTGTTCCATTTTACTTCCTCTGCAACTTCAATTACATTCTGCCCTCAGTGAGTTTTAGTCAAGTTTACAGTTCCTAGTCCTGAAACTTCTAGAAAAGCAGTTTAATGTTTATGAATTGATTTCTGCCTTTAAACCAGGAAAATGCAGCTATTCATTTACTTACTTCATATGGTGTTGTATGCATCAATCCAAGGGAAAAATGGAGAGATTTGTCTGCATGCTTTCAGCATACTGAAGATGAGAAGGCCATGGGAAGCTGGGACTAAAAGGAAGCATAGTGGTCATATATATCACTTACCTGCTTTCAGTGGAGCAAAGTGAATAAAACCTGGAGAGTCCAGCAGCATATTAATGTCATCTAGCTAGTTAATGGCAAGAGAAGGATTCAAACTGAGGCTCCTATTTCAAAGCTCAGAGTGCTTTTCCCTGTCACTTAATCTGTTATGGTCTCCAATTTGGATATTTAAATATTCAGATCTGTACTGGTGGATATCCACTAAAGATATCCATCAAAAGTTGTATTCCCTATTAGATCAATGGATTGAATATTGCTGTCTTAGTATTAGCTTGAGCTCTGAATAGCTTTAAACAGTGGTGGAAAGAACAGAAGTTCACTTTGCTTGCATATAAGGAAATTTGGAAGCATTCATAGAGGGCTTAAATGCCTGTTCCTCTGTTCCATCATCTTGGACAACTGAGCTTTTTTTTTTTTTTTTTTTTTTAAGTTCACTGCTGCTCCACTTACCCAAGGAGTTGTCTTCATCTTCATGGCAAGGATGGCTATTTGAACTCCAGTGATCACCTCTGTGTTCTGGGCCAAATATCCTTTATGTAAGTTTTCCAGAATCATCTATATATTGCTGGCATATAATTTGCAGGACTTTAATCACAGAGTTATAACTAGCTTTAAGGGAATCTGAGAAATATAGTCCATAGGTATCATGGGTGGGACCAGCTAAAAATGAGAGCTTTGGTGCAAAGGGAGAAAGGAATGGATATTGTGGGAGGCAATGAACAGTCTTTGGTTCAACATCTAAATTCACAAGCTAAATGCCATTTCACAGAGAAAATGTATAGTCTGCACATGGATCTTAAATTCATCAAGACTTTCAATGCATTGTTGCCTTTAATCCTTAAGCTTGTGATGCAGTTTTTCTCACTTCCAGTTTATCTCACTAACTCATCACAGATGAAGAAATAGATATTGAGAGTGACTTAAAGACTTGTTCAAGCCAGATGTGGTAGTGTACATCAGCAATTTCAGCTCTTTGGGAGGCTGAGATAGGAGGACGACAGTTAAACTTAGAAAGACCCTACTCTAAAATAAATAAATTATCATCACAAAGTCTGGAGAGTAATTCAATATGAAGATTCTAAGTTCAATCCCTAGTACCTGAGATGGGGTTATTTTCTTAAGTGTTACCTAGCAAATAAGTGAAGAAGACTGAATCAGCCAAATTTATTTCATATCAAAATTCAGTGCTCTGGGTTTGAGATTTAGCTCAGTGGTTCTGACATCTGCCTAGCAAGCACAAGGTCCCTGGTTCAGTCCCCAGTAACCACTTTTAACAATGGTGTGGTGACTCACACCCACCAGGAATCAGTACCACATACCACAGTACCAGATATGGTAGCTCACTCCTGTAATCCCAGCATTTAGGAGGCAGAGGCAGGAGGATTGCTGAGTTTGAGACTTGCCTGGGCCACATAGTGAACTCAAAGCCAACCTGAACTAAAAAGGAAAAAAAAAAAAAAGATTCATTGTTCTTTCTGCTTCACCAAAATACAGAAACTAGAGGAGCTGAGACAGATGAAGTTATTGGTCACCAGAGAGTGGTGGGAGGCCACAATGAACGAACTTGGCATTTTCAATCTGCCCAGTAGTCCACATGGAATTACTGCATGCTTCCTTCCACCCTGAATTACATATCTCCAAGACTGTGCCACTTGTATTAGAAAAGTATTGCTTCATTTTTAATTGGAGTAGTATTCTTTTATAAACCAAGACTGTACCTTCCTTGCCTCTGGAAATGTCCAAAGCAATGAGCATTCTTGAGTGTGAAGAAAGAAGAAGCATGAAATGACAGGGGTGAAATTTATGTGGATAGAACCCTCAGGCCAAAACCTTCTCATATTTACCTGATACTGTAACTGACCATCTCTCTCCTGGGATTAAACCCTGCCTGACTTTCTGCTTATTTACAGAAGTAAATCTAGTTTCCTTATTACAGCACACAAAGTCACCTAGAGTATAAACTCTGGCTACTCTTTTAAAGCCCCCTTCTCTGCCACTGTTATATATTCACATTACCTTTCTGTGATTATTCACTGTCACTTGTGGGAATGTGATGTTTCCCTTTGTTCATTTCGTTGGCAAATTTGCTTGTCAGATCCGAGGAGAACTGATCCAGTGACCTCCCATGGTAACTTCCTGGCTCTGCCCAGGTTCCATGTTGCCTTTTTTTGGTATAACATTGGTGATCTCGTGAAACATAACATTCATTCTGCTTTGTACTCTTTGGCAGTGGTCTGTAGCTTTTAGATTACAAATTAGCTGAGATTACCACTAAAAACTGAAATTTTAGTGTAGGGCCTTGGCTTCCTCCAATCCTTACTGAAGAATATACATAATTTTACCTTCTCTGCTGGTCTGTTTTATATGTTAATTTGGTTAGGCTATTGTCTCCATTTATTAAATCAGATAAAAATGTACAGGTTGCTATGAAGACATTTCATAAGTGACCTTAAATAAAGAAATTAGCATTCAGAATCTTAATTAAAAATAAACTCCTAGTTAAGGGGGGAGTTTTGAATAAATTATTTGAAAGATGTTAAGAGCAGAACTGAAATTTTTAGAAGAAACTCCACCTACGAAATATAGCTTCAGTTTGTCCTCAAGAGTTCAGCCTTCCCTTGCTGGCCTACTCTATGGATTTCAAACTTGACTAGCCAGAATCTGGAATTCCATAGGATGATCCCTTACAATAAA
The DNA here is from genome assembly GCA_004025085.1 of Thryonomys swinderianus. Taxonomy (NCBI): domain Eukaryota; kingdom Metazoa; phylum Chordata; class Mammalia; order Rodentia; family Thryonomyidae; genus Thryonomys; species Thryonomys swinderianus. Next base: position 35,777 of record PVIC010004877.1, on the reverse strand, counting down.
TACCATAGAATATAAGATAGAATTTGTTGGGCACTTCAAAGAAAGGAGGCATGGGTTATATTAATATCCCCAGCACCTCCTATGCCAGGCCTATGCCAGAAACTCAAGGAGCTCCTATTCATCTATTTTAACCATCCAGTCACTCTAAAGGTCCTCCCTACATTACTTCTTGGAGGGTTTCCCTTCCATAGGTGTCCCTGCACATCATTCCACTTTAGAGTCTCTATTAAATGTTTAAAATTTTGAGTCTGTCAGTGTAGAAGTTCCAACTCAAAAGACTTAAATCTCAACAGCTAATTCTGAATATAATAAATGCATGATGATGAGACTTAGCTTAATTTGTTGCAGGGTTGAAAAATCCTGAGTGCTATTGACAAAACCTTGCCTTATCTTTTTCATGTTTTCAGTTCTTTTCCCTGTTTCTTAATTATTAAACATTGCAAAAATGTTGAATTATCTGAAGCAGGCACTCAGTTTCTCAACAATCAAGAAGGAAGTCACTGCATGTAAGAGTAAGTGGGGAATTCAATTACTTAATGTGATTTGCTACTTCATTAAATATTTGTTGAGCCTCCATCTATACCAAGCACTTTGCTGTGATCCTTGATTGAACCTGTGTTTACTTATTGCCCTCCCAGGTGCCTTGTGCCTATTCACACTGAGGTGAATCCTTTGGGGTCTTTGTAGCTAAATATTACAGATGTCATTAAATGCATTCTCATGGTATGAATAGATGACTGGGTTCTCCCTTCTTTAATTCCCAAGTAGCCAAATTTCTAGAAAGTTCTTTAGATGGTCTATGAGCTCAAATTCTCCCTTTCAAATAAGATCTGTTAATACTATGAACCACCTTTTCTGGCCTTCAGGAAGGCTTTTAGTCTGTCTTTTGAATTTAGTTCAAAAGTTTTTAAAACTCTCCTCCTTCCCCAATTGCAGATCTAAGGTTTAAAGAGAACAAAAGCACTGCCACTTAAATAAAATAAAGATTTTTTTCATCATGCTGTTCATAGTTAGCTAAGATCTAGTTAGCTTAACAACTTATATAGACAACTAGCGTTTGAATTTGTCCTTAAAGATGACTAGGAGAAGGAACATGAATCCAGATAGGAGCATCAGAGTGTAGAGACAGGTGACTTGGGTTTAACTCCTTCCCCTGTCACTTGAGAGCTGGATAAATGTAAATGGTTTTGTTAAGTTTTTCATGACTTGTTTTCCTTACCTATAAACTGAGGGTATTAACAAAAGTATGTATACACTTTATAAGGAGAAACTGAGGGTTATGTGAGCTCAGATATGGAAAGTTAATATGTAAGAGTGACTCCCCTCTGCTAGTATAATACTAGATATAATTGTACTTATAATAGAAGACATGAGTAATAAATGTAAGACATACTCAGCTATAATATAAAGTAAAAAGTAATGATTCATATCAAACACAAGCTATATTTTAGTGCCTAAATATGATGTATGGTAACTTCACAACTGAAAATTTCAGCAAGTACTCATCTTTTCACTCATTTTCTATGCCTTCCAAATAATATTCTGAGGTCTAACAGTGCAGTAGTGTCTCACTTTTCTTGGCGCTGAAACAAAATACCTTACAAAGTAAAAGGAGGAGAGTTTTATTTGGCTCAGTGTATAGGAGGTTCAGTCTATGGTCTGCTGGCTGCAAGGCAAGGTGGCAACACAGAGGAGAAATGGCAGGCAGATGAGAACACACTAGCCCTCCTTCTGACCCTTGTATTGTATGTAGGATACCTACAGGGGTAGGTGTAGCATTTGCACCTTTAGTCTTAGCCAGAACCATACCAAATCAATCACTGGACTGATTGAGGAAACACACACACACACACACACACACACACACACACTCATGCTAGATCCAGCCACCTCTGAAAATCTTCCCCATGACCTCATAAGGCTTTGGGGGAGGCATCTAGGCACAAGTCATAGCAAGTAGGTAGAGAAAATACTTCTGGCTATGGGGAAGTGGTCAAATTGGCATTTCAAAATCAGTCAGGTGAGAGATTAGTATCACTATGTTACTGAGAATCTCTTTTCTAGGAGTAACAGTAAAATCATTTTCTAGACTTCCAGAACAGCGGCTCCTACGCACTAGACCTTGGTGAATCTAACACAGTTATGTTCTCCTGACATTCATTACCAGCCTTGCCTGGGAACTGCTGTTATTCCTGTTCTGATGTGTGCTACGTCCCTGCCTACCACCCAGCTTCGGTATGGGAGGCCACCCTTAGTCCCTGTAGGATATCTTCTCCCCCAGTGAAATAATGCAATTTCTTGCTGCCATAGAGCCTGGGCTTGCTCTAGAACTAGAAGCTCCAGAAGACTAGCGGTGGCATCTATTTTCTACAGTATCCGTGCACAATGTCAGGCACCCACTGAGCATCAGTTAATATAAGTCATACTGTTTCATGCTTCCATAGCCTTCTGTGAAGACTTAGCCCTCCTCCTATAAATAACATGAGAAAAAAAAGGAACTGAGAAACCAACATACTCTAGGATACAGCAAACAGTTTTTTTTTTTTTAACTCTGAAAGCCCACTTAAACTCCCAGTCTATAAGGAAAGAAAAGAAAAAAGACACTCCTTTGTACATATTCCGTTTCCAACACTGTCAAATCATTTTAATCTATACTGTTAGAAAAAGTCATGAAATTTCTCATTCCACAAAGGCAATTTAAAAGAAAGGAAAGCCGGATAGTACATTCAGAATGAGGGATATTCTGATGTCTGTTTTTGAGGAGGTCAGCTCGAGGTTAGAAGACAGTGTAAGGCGTTGCCAAAAATGAGAAACCACTCTTTAGGGGTTATGGCAAAAGTCTGACCTGCTTGAGATGCCCTTAGAAACCTGAAACCTCTGGTTCATTGGTCAAACACAGTGTGAGTTAAAAGATGCCAGGTTTTTTTTTTTTTTTCCTTAGCGTCAACTACAAAGCAACCACCCCACCCCCCACAAAATCCCATACTCCACCTGGAAAAACCAACAAGAGCAACCACCAGGGCACTGGACATAGTTTCTAGTTCATTAGTTTCTCTCTTTGCTTTGTTCTTTCTTTATAGATTTATAAAAATGTGTTTCCCTGAGGTCTTTTTTGCATCATCTCTTCAATTTCAAAGTTCCCACTTCTTTAATTTCTTGTTATTCAACAAATTGCCTAAAATCACATAGGCTTGTGTTCCTATTTGGACACCTCTTTTGTTCTTGTGTTAGGGATTCTATTTTTAAGTTAACTTCTAATTTCATTGTAGAATAGTAAATTTTGCTTATAAAATTAACTTTTAGAAATTTGTCGATGTTTTATTTGTTGCCTCATTTCTGGACAAATTTTGTGAAGTTTGCACATATGTCCCAAAGTAATGTAGAGATTGTTTAAATTTAAACCTGTTGATATGTTATTAAAATCCATGTTTTTGTTACTGAGAGGTTTGTTCAGATTTTCAGAGCAATTCCTTTTCACTTTTAAAAAATTCTTTCCTTTTTTTTTTTTTTTTTGTTTTGAGACAGGGTCTTGCTTTTGTAGTTCAGGCTGGCCCTGAGCTCACTATATAGCCCAAGCAAGCCTCGAGCTCAGCAATCCTCCTGCCTCTGCCTCCTGAATGCTGAAATTACAGGCATGAGCCACCACGCCCAGCTCTTTCCATTTTTGTTTACTATTTTGTAGCTAAATTTTACATGCAACTGCTATTTCTTTTGGCTGTATTTATCAATACGAAGTATACGTACATAATTTGTTTCCTTCAGTTATTTTTACTTTTAATCTTAGGATATTAATGCAATTGTGTGTGCTGTGTTTTCTAATCTTTTGTAGCCAAGTATTTTCACTCT
>PVIC010004877.1:0-31831 GCA_004025085.1 Thryonomys swinderianus | reverse complement strand
AGGACCTTGCACTTGCAAGGCAGGCGCTGGAACCACTGAGCTAAATCTCCGGCCCCGAGTCTGCTTTTTATAGGTGAGTCTGACCCATTCATCTTGACCATACTTGCTAATTTTCTCTTTGCTGTTATATGACAGACTGTGTTTTCAATTTACCATGCTTTCCAGTCACTTCACTTTTCCTCTAATTCTTATTTTCTCTTGTATCAGTTTTTCTTTGTAATCTTTTTGTTTAAAATTTATTCACTTATGCCTTCTACTAGTCATCATCACATTTTAACAACTTCATTGATAGATAATTTATACATTATAAATTCTACCAACTTAATACATAGAATTCAATGTTTTAGATATAGTTATAAACTATTATAATAATCTAGTATTACAATATTTTTATCACCATGAAACTTTATATCTAATAACTATCATGTTCCACCACCTCCTACTATTCTGTCCTTTCTCCATCTACCCCTATTCAACCACTAATCTACTTACTCTCTCTCTATAGATTTGCCTAACTTATGACATTGTGTAGTAATGGACCTATAAAATATAAGGTCATTTGTGTTGAGTTCATTTCACATAACATACTATTTTTGAGAGTCATCTGTATAGCATGCATCAATACTTTATTTTCATCACTGAAATATATTCAGTAGGATAGAATTTTCTCCATTCATCAATTGATAGAATTTGAATTATTTCCATTTTGGTCAATATGAATAATGTTGCTTTGAATATTCAAGTCTTTGTGTGTGCCTGTATACCTTTACATTTGTACCTAGGACTGGAATTCCTGAATCATGTGGTAATTATGTTTAATCTTTTGAGGTTAGATTAAACTATTTTCAGAATGGTTATACTATTTACATACTGCCAACAGTGTATGAAAGTCTCAATTCATCCACATCCTCATCGGTACTTCATACTTATTATGAGACATATGAAGTGGTACCTCACTGTGGTTTGACTTGCATTCCCTAATCGCTAAACGTATTGAGTATCTTTTCATATGTGTATTGGCAATTAATACACCTTTTTTGGAGAAATGGGCATTGAAATTTTTTTTTTTTTCTTTTTGGAGACAGGGTCTCGCTTTGTAGTTCAGGCTGGCCCTGAGCTCACTATGGTGCCCAGGCAAGCCGCCGCGAACTCAGCAATCCTCCCGTCTCTGCCTCCCGAGTGCTGGGATGACAGGCGTGAGCCACCACGCCCAGCATTATATGTGGTAACCGGGGATCGAACTCAGGTCCTTGCACTTGCAAGGCAGGCGCCGGAACCACTGAGCTAACCCTCCGGCCCAGCATTGAAATCTTTTGACCATTATTGTGTTTTGCTCTCCCTCTCAATTCATATATGCAATCTACAACATACCTTAAAACAATCGCTACACTAGGGTCAACAGTAAGTTGTACTAAGTCTTTTTTCCAGTACTCCTCCTTCTTCATGTATCTGACTTGTAATTCTTGGCTTAATTTTTTCCTTCTTTTAAAATATACACTAGTGTTCTTTTTTCTTTCAGAGAATGTTGGTTACACATTTTCTGAATTCATAGATCTCTGCAAATGTCTTTGTTTTGTTTTTACTCTCCAGTGAAATTTTGTCTGTTTATAAAATTCTAGGCTTGAAGTAATTTTCACTTGGGACTTCTTTTTACTTTGTATGTCGCCAAAGCAACAACTGATGGTAACTTGACTTTTTCTTTGTAGATGCATTTTCCCTCTTCTTTTTTTTTCTTGGATGATTTCCTGATTTTCTTTCCCTGCTGGAGTGTTGAAATTTGTGTGCAGTTTGTTTGATTTTTGAGCATTTTCAATCTGTAGAGTCTTGTCTTTCTTTAGTTCTGAAAACTGCTATTATTTTATTAAATACATATTTTCTGAAACACAGATAGATTTTAGGAATTTAAGATCTATTTTCTATGATCCTTAATCTTTCTTTAACTTTTCTTAACTCTATATTTCTTTTTTGTCATAGTCTAGGAGAACTCCTGGGATCAATTTTTCAATCTATCAATTTCTTCAATTGTAGCTATTATACCATTCAGGTAATCTATTTTATTCATTGGCTACGTTTTAAAAATTCATAATCTTTAGTTAATATTTGATCATTATAAATTTTATTGGTTCTATGTGATTATAAATTTTCTTATTTTAAGATTTTTAAAATTTTGTTTGTTATTTGTTCATCTGTTGAGGCAAGGCCTCACTATGAAATTCAGGCTGGTGTTGAACTATGTAGTCCAGGGTGGCCTTGAAACTCACACCAATCCTCCTGATTTAGCCTCCCAAGTACTGGGATTACAGGTATGCCCCACCATGCCTGGCTAATTTTTCTAAAAGTCAAATTCTGCTCTCTGTCTGTCTGTCTGTCTGTCTGTCTGTCTGTCTGTCTGTCTGTCTCTCTCTCCCTCCCTCTCTCTCTCTCTCTCTCCCTCTCTCTCTGACCAGTTGGTATGGATTCTGAATTTACTGTTTATCTGTCATAGTGTTTGTTTTTCTCAGATTATTTGGTGGGAGTGGATTATGGACACACTTCTGCAGCTGAGTTTCCTTGTTTGGCTCTGCCTATTGGAGAGAAGTGGAATGGCCTCCTAGATTGTATTCACCTTCTCTGTGTGGCCTGGGAGGTGATGGGGCCGGTGTCTGTTTGCTTTGTGTAGCTTGTGCTCTGGGATAGTCATTACCACTCACCTGTGGCTCTTCCTTATTTTCTTAAACCAACCCTCCTTTTGCCCAGTGGCAGCCGACTCTGTAGTGGCCAGCTACCTTAGGGGAGGGAAAGAAAGTCAAGGTGGATGTTCCACGTGGAATCAGCCACCCAGGTCTCCTTTCTTCCCAGGATCTACCCAAAGTAAACTTTTTCAATAGAACTGCTTCTCGCCTTCTTCTGTTTTCCTGTTTCCCTTTGTATGCTAATTCTATTTTCCTTTTGCTTTCAAAGTATTCTCCGTTGCTTCTGGAGCCACTAGGGGCTTTATTTCTTAGTCTGGAATCTCATTTTGAATTTCATTTATTTTGTAATAAATTTTAATGATTTTTATGGAAAGGGAAGCTGTCGTAAAGTTGTCCAAAAATTAGTGGCCCATTATTGGCAAGCAGGGTTCTGTGCCACCTTTGCATCTTCCTTGTTCAGTTGAATTCTCTGACTGAGAGAAAGAAACAGCAAGAGAGATGAACTTGAGAGATGAACTGCTTGAGACTCATTTGAGGAGCGGGCATCTCTTAAGTAACTCAGGGCTGTTTATATTATTTACATGTCCTGTACCGACAGGTGCCACCTGCAGCAAAGGAACAAAGAGGGTATTTTTCAGAAGTATGGGACAGAATCTGAAGCTCAGCTATAGACAAACCCCAGCTGGCTCTTTTTCACCCTGTCAATAAAAGGCCCTGTGCTTGCACTGTGGCTCCATTATCCCTACAGCTTCAAAGCCAGGACAGGCCCCTCCTTCCTCAGATGCTGACTGCAGCTCTTCAACTGAGCTCTGCTTCCTGGTGCAAGTGCAGCTGCACACACTCCATATGTGCTCCAAGGGGCTTCCCTCCTCACTCCCCAGGGGCAGCAAGATGTCTCTTCCGGATGAGTCACTCCAAAGCAGTGTCTGAATTTCCATTTTGCCACCTTATCCTTATTTTTCTTAATCTCTAGCATTATTTTTTAATTTCCTCTTTCAGAGAAGCCAGAATAATCAATAAACATTCACTGAGGGGACACAACGTGCATGTCCCCTGGTTAAAGGAAATATCAGAAGATACCATGTCCTCAGAGAGGTATTGCTAGAGGAAGGGAGTGGGCATTAGTATTTTTGTCCATCTAAAATTCTCCACATCTTTTTTTTTTTTTTTTTTTTTGAGACAGGGTCTCACTTTGTAGTTCAGGCTGGCCCTCAGCTCACTATGTAGCCCAGGCAAGTCTCGAACTCAGCAATCCTCCTGCCTTTGCCTCCCGAGTGCTGGGATTACAGGCGTGAGCCACCACGCCCAGCTCTCCACATCTTTTGATAAGAATAGTCCTTATTCCTCTGAGAAACTATTCCTCTCTTCTTCTACGTGACATTGGAGAGACCAGCTGCAGTAGCAGTGCTGCCCAGACCTGCTCAGATACACCCTTCATGGAGGGGAACAGGAGATTGTTTTGGAGCAGGACAGTAGTTTCAGCAGGCTGCATTGAGTCCTTCCTCAGGACCAAAGCAGTGTTAGGAACTGAATGTTTTTTTTTTTTTTATTTCCCTGCCCCAAATTCATATGCTAAAATCTAGCCCTCAAGCTGAAGCCATTTAGAGGCAGGCATATGAAGGATATTAGGACATGAGGATGGAGTCCTCATAATGATATTAGTGCCTTTCTAAGAAATGAGAGAGTGAGCAAGCTGTCTACTGAGTGAAAGGATTAGAAAGATACTACACTGGAAATTTGCAAGAGGAAAAGACTCTTACCAGTTCCAACCATGATCTTTCACTTCCAGTATCTAGAATTGAGAGGAAAACTTCTGCCATTTATGCCACCCATTCTGAGATTTTATTATAACATCTACTCAGACTAAAATGAGCAATGCAAAAGAAACTCTTTGAATTCCTTTAGCTGCAATGACATAAGCATGAAGCCACTTCTACACATTTTACCTTCCTCCCTATTCACTTTACATCGAAGATGCTCCTGCAGATAAGAGACACTGTGGTCAGTATTAGACAGAGAGAGACAGACAAGGAGAAACAGAGAGGCAGAGATATAGGAGAAAGAGGGAAAGAGAGAGAAAAATAGAAACCCTATGTGAGCTCTTGTGTCCACTGATTTCTTATACTTTGTCTCTATTCTCTAATTAATTATATCTTGCTTTCCACACATTCCACATAACACAAAGAAAGCTTTGTTAGCTCCTCTTTGTTGTTCCTAGGAAAACATAGGCATCCTCCAAAGACTAGCTCAAGTGTCCTCATTCCTGCACTTCTAGTCAGGGTCTATTGTCCCCAACCCCTACTCAGAGCGCAATGAACAAATTTCTAGGATAGCTGCCTTGTCATAATTATTTGTTTCTGCTTCATTTTCCTGCATCAGACTGAGAATTCCCAGAGGATACAGACTGTCTGATTCATCTCTAAGTCCGTGGTGCCTCAGATAGCTCCAGACACAGAGCATAGTGTCTCCATCACCATATGCTGCTGAGACTTGACTTTCTCGTGGGAGAAATGGGGAAAGGGCGCTCGTATGTACAAATACAGGGCAGAAGAGATAATATTCCAGAAAGGAGGTTCATTCCTGCCATGAAATCACCCTTTTCCTGAGTCTGTTCTTTATCAGTCGTTCTCTGACCCCTGTGGTAAATGAAAACAGATTTCCTCTTGTGCAGAAAAAAATGACAGCTTTTGAGCAGCGGGAGGGAGTGTTAAGAAGGTCTTTTACATCTTCAGAGGTTCGTGGATCTTATGCAAAGAACTGGAGGCACTGAAGGATCATAGTCAAGGACACTGTGCTTGGGTGGTTTAGAAAGAGAACAAATGTAGAGATTAAGTGGAGACAAATTGAGTCTGAAGACAGTAGAGAAACCAAGAGGATACTCTGCTACAGGAACAGTGGTGTGGGGACATGGCCTTTCTTATCATTCCCCGCATTCTTGATCCCTGCAGCTGAGCAGCACCTTTCCTGCTGCGGCCTCCTGCCCTGGCTTCTCTCATTCTTCTCTGTCTTGTCAGCAAACTGAATAATGCCTCTAAATCAGGAGAGAATGAAGCTTTCTCTTTGCCCCATAGAATCCTTGGGAGTTACGTCTTCGTCAGCACTTCTGCTTCCAGCTCCCATCAGATCAGTTAATGTTTCTTTTATGAAGCGAGGACACCTGACTTCTGTCAGTGCCCGCCTGAAGAGTGCTGCGTCAGCACTGTCTTCGGGCCTGGCCGAACGAATAGACAGAGGAAAAAGGCAACTAAACCTGTGGTCTGATTCCAAGGGGGATGAGGCCAGGACTCCATGCCGTTTGAATGAGTAGACTTAGATGAAGCTGAGGGTCTCGTGGTGTTACACTGTCAACTGTGGCTGCCTGTTCTGACGGCCGGTTAGAACATAATGGATCAGCTGCTGGTCATTTGGCCACCACGAACACCCTTTTCTCCTGTCTGGTCCCAGTTCTCATCTATAAAGTATCAGTGAGGGCTGAAGTTGTTTTCCAGGCTCTTTTAGTCCAGACTAAGAGCAGTAAGCCAGCTCTTCCTGTTACAGCCAGTGACAGTCCCAGAATTGAAGTAGTCTTCACTCTACTCGAAATACTTGCATACTAATTATTTATCAAATAAATTAATCTTTCATTAAGTAACTATCTACACAGTCTCCATCAGGTCCTGAGTCTTGTGGACACTAACGTAAATGAGAGACATTCTTGCTTTTAACAGTTTACAATCTAGAGGAGCATCCCAAAATGTGAAGAATCCCCATAAAATGACAAAGTAAGGAGAAAGTGCAGAGAGTACAGAGTCCAGAATCATTACTAAAAGATCCTGTTTTATTCATCCTCCAAGCATCTGGCATTTTTCCTGGAACACAGGCTAGATCCTCAATAAATAAATGCAGTGACCTTTTAGCTGGAGCTATAAATGAGTGAAAGATTTCCCTGGTAAAGAAGGCAAGGCAAAAGCACTTTCAACAGAGAAACTGTATAGGCTGGACTTGGTCATCTTTGTAAAGAAGGAACAATTCCACATGATTGGGATTCCGGGCACTTTTACACCATTTAGATGAGGCTGAGGAATCAGAGGGATGGAGGATTATTCTTAATCAGAGAATGTGGCCAGGAGAAATTTTTGAAGGTGCATCACAACAACTTTTGAAAGGTTCTCTGGGGCTCTATTTGGGTGGATTGGAGCAGAAAATGTTTCAAGGCCTGATAGAAGTCTTCTCTAAGAGGAGGACATTGTCAAATCTGTACCCTCCTCCATCTCAACAGACCAGGTGGGGTCACTTATTCCTGGAGATTCTGATCAGGGAGAACTGTATTATTTCAGGAGCCCCTTGACCTAAGTAATGTCCTAACAGTTTGAATATATACAGAAAATCACTGATAACTGAAAGTAAACAAGAAAGCACTGTTTGAAATCCCTGATTCATCCTTCCTTGATTTCTCCTAGCCAATATTTGTTTCCTCTACAGAAAATTCTTTTATCCCGCTTTTAAGTACAAAAATACAAAAAAACATTTTGGATAAAAACAAATCAAAGGAATAGAGCACAGTCAACTTTATAGAAAAGCACAGATTTGTTTAATCTTCTGCTTCTTTGGGAGAAGGTTGTTAAAGACCAGAGGGGGGATGATCTGCCCAAGGTCCCTCAGCTGTTGTTACCAGCAAGTGAAAGAGAACCAGGTCTACTGACTGCTAGGCCACTGATTAGTTTCCCCAGTGTAAACCAAAGCCCCTAGGGGTGTCACCAAAGCAAGGGTTAAATCAGTCTAACCTCCCTAAGCACAGGTGGTCAGACGCCAGAGATGCAGCCAGAGTCTCCCCTGATGCGCAACCTACCAAAGCTTCTCCATTATGCTGACTCATTTCCTATAACTAAGGTGACTTTCCTGCTTAAAATCCTTGCATGACCATAGGGGAAGTACAAGCTGCTTAGCCTTGCATCGCAAGCCTTTCACCTTTGTCTTCTTCCTTAGGCTCCAGATTCATCTTTCACAGTAGACCAGATATAACCTGACTCCTAACTTCACCTGGAGAGCTTTTTTAAAAAAATGCTTTGTTACTCAGACTTTACCTTTAGACACTTTAGGGACTGGGCCTCAGGGATCTGTACGTTTTGAATCTCCCTGGTATGAATCTTAGGAGTAGCTAGAATGGAGAACCTCTATCTGCCTACAGATGACTACATTCTGTTTTCCACATTGGCCCTGACCAATGGCTTTAGGTCATAGCTTCCTTACTGTGTATCAACCCTGATTCTCCACCTGACCTTCCTCTTAACCTTCTCAAATGTGTCTCTAAGAATAAATGAAACTTCATGCATACCACCACCACCATCATGTGCTAACATGCCTTTCAAGCACTCTAAATAGCCTTTGGACTCTGCAAGGAAGACACTGTTCCATTTGTACTGCCTTCCTTGTTAACATAATACAACCTGACACACAGTCGGAACTTCAGAAATAACTGTGGTTTGAATAAGAGTTTCTGAACCTCAGAATAACTTTTTTCTCAAAAGGCCGTCTACATAGAGAAGGTTATAAATCAGAAGGGAGAGTTTCAGCAAAGTCCTTGGGGTGTGGTGTCCTCACAGTCCTTTCCATTTCTTGTCTCTAAGGAAGAGAAATGATCTAAGAACTTCGCATTACCTGTAACTGAAAATGAGAGGCTTATCTCACTTTTTTATATGGTTGAGCAGCTCCTTAACTAAAAGAGAGGTAAGAATATTTTGACTTACACAGAACTTGCTTGAAAACATACTGCTCATATTACTTGTATAATGTGCAATAAATTATTGAAAGCATCCAAACCTCTGAGAAACAGTGAATAACTAATTGACCACACTGCCTGCCTTACAGTGAATTCTCCTTATGTGTGAACCCTTCTCCTTCCAGAAGAGATGGTTTTGGAAACTCCAGTTTCTCCCCAACTGTCCTCTTTTGAGAGTGGTTCTTCTTTGCTATCTTTCTTATTCTCCTTCCCTTTCTTGCACATTCTTCTCTTGACCTTTTTTTCTGTCTCTTTCGCACCTTTTTTCACTATATTCTAAATGATCCTCTTAGGATTGACCCCAGGAGAAGGAAGGAATTCCTCTGGCATTGTTTCTTTCCATCTGTGTGGTTTAGGGACAAAATGAGCACACCCTGCAAAATCAAAGCAAGTTAGGAGAAGTCAGATTCCAGCTTTTGCTATAGTCTAGCTCCAGAGCAGTAAGGACCTGGTTTCTCTGGCAAAGAGAAGTGAAGGCTCTGACATAAATTCTGTGCACTGTGTTTTTATTACCGCATAATCCATGCTCGTGCCACTTGTCCACATACCACGGTAATGGAAACCTCATGTTCCACTGATCTGGGCTGCCTTGTGGTTAACTCTTGCAAGTCCAGGTATGCACCCAGGCTGAAGAAAATCCTTTCCAGAAGGAGGCCAGGTTATCAGACAGCTAGGCGCTGCCTCACATGTTGAAGGAAGTCATCGTGGGGGTGCATGTGGTTAATGATAAAGGCAGGAATGTGGCAGGTGGGCCCTTGTCTAGACCTGTCTGCAGAGCTGCTCCTGAAGTGCCACGTGGCAGTTCCCCACTTGCTCCTCAAACTCTAAGATGTTCGGTACTTTGCAGGAGTCTACAGAGCCAAGCTCAGAATGAACAAACAGAATAAAGTTGTTCTTTGCAGTACAGTGTGTGTGGTGGAGTTGTATAATTGGGTCTGGGTGTCCAAAGAAAAAGCTACTCACCATGCCTGGAGGTGACAGAAATGGCATCCAGAAAAGCAGATATTTGATCCTGAAGGTCTTGGTGAACAAAAAAAGAAAGTCTTTAAACCTGACAAACAGGAGAAAAAGAAAAAAAAAATCAATCGTGTTCAGTAAAAGCAACATGTACAAGGCATTTGGGTATTTCTTTTACACAAAAAGGTGCAAGGCTACTGACATGGTTAAGGGCCACCCATGGGGTCATGCTGCTCTCAAACCCCAGGTTTTTAATAGCTTTATGATGCAGTTTTATAATCACACACTGTTGTTTCTTCATCTGCTATTGAGGACAATAATGGTGCCTACCTCAGAGCTTGCTCTGAAAATTAAATGAAGCAATGCATAAAATCTGTAGCCCAGCTCTTCGGGTTTGAAAAGGCCTGGATAAATGTTGACTGTCATTGCTACCAGGGAACAAAAGACAGTTTGGAAATGGTCTGAACATATGTTGTTTGGGGACAATGGAAAGACCCAAGGTTAGTCCAGGGCCAGATGGTGAAGGAACTAGATGCTGCACTAAGGATTTGGACCTGACCCTCTGGGTCATGGGAAACCGCTAAGATTAATTCATTCAAATACTGTCTCCCTGTTGGTTTTCCTTCTTGAAAGATCCTTCCCGGGGAGCCATTTTTTATTTTCCTATCAGAGATCCAAAATGTCCCATGATTCTCATCTACCTTCAGAGACAAACAGTCCCACACGGTCTAGCTCACATTCCTGCTTTCCCTCACTCAAGCCACCATTAGCCCGGGGATTTTAAACTCAAGAGGCAGCACCTAGATTTCCCTTCTCATCACTCCCAGTCACTATCCACAATTATGAAATGAGGAGAAGGAACCAGGTCTGGATCTCCCCAAAGTTCTGGGCCCCAAAGCAAAGTTTGTAAAACATTGTCTCCTCGTCCTAGTTAGACCAACTTGCTCCCTCGGCATTTGAAACCCCTGGAAATTTGCCACAAAGTGGTGATGCATCCTCCAAGTAATGCTGATGGGATTTGAGCAGCATTTTACCAATGGAAGCTGCGGGTGTGTTTGTGGGGTTATCAGGGTAATGGATCCTGGCATTCTGCTCGCACCATCTTTACAAATGTCACTTTCACTTTATTGTACATTAACCCCAATCTCTTCACAAGCTCTAAAATAAAACTTCTTTGCAAACAACCAAGGTCCATCTGCTGTGCTGTTAAAAATACCCCAGTATGAAAATACTGGAGCAATAGATAAATCTATGATAACAGAAATGACAGTGGACTCACCTGAAAATGCCTGCTTGTCATTAGCGGGAATCAGTCTCCCTCTTATTCAGGTGAGAAAGTGATACTCCCAATCCCATAGTACCAGTAGAACCCAAAATTCCCTGGACTGATCAGATTTCAAATACTGCACCTTACTGTCCTCACGAGGCAATGTATACCCATGACTGTACACTCTCATTAACTAAGGAATGATTATCAGGCAGAGGTTCATTCAATGACCTCACTTAGTGCCCTTGGCTTTTATTCATGTCTTTTTCCATTCCTTTATTAATTATTCATTGAAGAGAGACAACACTCCTCCATGTTATTGCCAACCATCTGCAGGTTGGGTCTCATTTCCTCTTCTAAAAGAACAACCCCCAGCAGTGGATATTTAAATTGATCCAATTCGCTGCCATAGTGCACAGCCCATCTATCACAGCAATTTGTACAAATGCCACTCCAGTATCCAGGCCTATGTATCATGTATTTTGAGATTGCACAGTTCCTGAGGCCTTTGTAAAGCAAACCTTTCATGAATAAATCAGGAAATACCCTGATGCATGCTTTATGTAGAGGAAGATATTCTATTTAGGTCACGCAGGAAGTTCTGCCAAGTTTGCTAAAATGAACAAATCCCTTGAGTGCAGTCTACCTCTACACATTGTGTAACACAAGCTTCTCCTAGGCCCCCGCGGCTGTGCTCTAGACACAGAGGACTCCAGGTCTATCAGGTATTAGTTTGATCGCCTGAGACTCCAAAGACTTTCAAGTCAGGAGCCAGGCATTGAGTTTTGCTAGTCCATGGGAAGAATTTTGCAAATGGAAAATTTATCCACTTTGGAGCCTACGGCAATAGGACTTCTACAAGCAAAAGAGGAAAGAACAGGAAAAATTATAGTGTGTCTGTTGTCTCGGCCTGTATTTTGAATCCACTTAAGAAAGCCCCTTACTTTGTTTGAGTCTAAAGCATTGCAATTGACTCTTTGAGCCTCTCCCAGAACACAGGATGTGGCCTACTTCACGCTCCCCTTTAGCAGTGGAAATTCTCCTGATAAAGAATAAGGATTTCCAGATTTTCAGCCAACCTCGAATTAGAGGGGGTTATCTGAGGTAGAAGAATGCAGAACAAAATGCTGAATGATTCCCTTCCTTTTAACAAGGGCAGGCAGGCTCAGTGCCTTTTGCCCAAAAGGCTGTGTAAGATTACAAGAAACCTTTGGAAGAAACAGATGGAGCCACTGATTTGGATCCTGGGTGGTCAGAGCATGGAGAAATCAAGATGTCTCAAAGAAGTTGGGTAGGATGTTTGGACAGGGTCTAAAATAGAGCCCTGCTTGATTTATGGACTGATCTTTTGGCTTAATTGCTGCCTCAGTTTGTCTCGTTACCGTTAATGCTGAAACTTAAGGGCCAACTTCTAACAAATGTCACAAGATGCAGACAACGAAACAGCCCCCGCCCCCATTTTTTTTCAGTCAGCTAAGGTTGTTGCGAGGAGCCTATCAGCCTGTATCATGAAACTCTGGGAAGTCAAAAATTAACCTAGAGGTCATCTGTGAGTACAGAATCTGAACAAAGGGGCTTTGTTCTTATTGTCGTTCCTAACCTGAGATGGTGTCTATTGCACAGCTTTGCCCCTTTGATTGTGTTGAGTATATAAAGACCACGTCCTCTTCCACCTATTTCCAGTACTCTCTTCCAAACATCTGTCTTTGGTTGAAGCTTTTCTTCCTTAGATTTACCAATGACCAGATTTAGGAAACTGGACTGTCCGAGGGCTCCTTGAAGCATTTCTTTTGGCGACACCTTCCCCCAACTTTTACTTCCCCTACCATTTGTTGCTACAGTGAAGATTTTACTTATAGCTGGCCACAGTAATTTATGACTTGATTTCCTAGTATAGATGTTACTGATACCCACAGAGGTTGGTTCCAGGACACCTCTAAGGACACTAAAACATGCTAATACTCAAGCACCTCATATGAAAGGGTATAGTATTTGTGTATGACTTATGTATCACCTCCTATATTCTCAAAGTCACCTCTAGATTACTTATAATCTTAATACTATGTATATGTTATGTGAATAGTTCCTATACAATATTGGTTAGAGAATAATAAGATAAAACTCTGTATATGTAAATATTGATTCAGGGTTGAATTCATCTTATAGACCCATAGTTATGGAGGACTGACTATATTATATTTTCAAAGTGTCACTAATGCTCAACGCCTTATGAATAGTACTTTTCTCTTGTTATATCACTCACATAATTCAGAAGTTTAAGCCCAGCTGTGTCCTTAATATAGTCAGTGACCACTTCTTTCTTTCTTTCTTTCTTTCTTTCTTTCTTTCTTTCTTTCTTTCTTTCTTTCTTTCTTTCTTTCTTTCTTTCTTTCTTTCTCTCTCTCTCTCTCTCTCTCTCTCTCTCTCTCTCTCTCTCTCTCTCTCTCTCTCTCTTTCACAGGCTCTCACTACTTAATTCAGGCCAGCCTCAAATTCATGATGATCCTCTTGCCTCAGCCTTCTGAGTGTTGGGATTACAGACATATATCACCATTCCCAGCCTGACATTCTCCATCCTTAAAGTGTTTATCAAAATATAGACTTTCCTGGACAGATAGCAAAAGACCAATTTGGAGAATCTGCGTTGAGGCAGTGGGAACAATAAGTTGTTAAACAAATGGAGAGTAGCTTTGTTGAAGATGATTGGATAACTTTTCCCATTCTTTTTCTTTTATTTCCTGGTATAGCAGCAGTGTCTGGTTTCAGGTATATAGTAGACAATAAATTTTCTTGCTTGATGGTTTCTTCTTGCTTGATGGTTTTCTCATAAGTGAGAGGCTAACTCTGGGCACCAGTTCTCTCAGGAGGAAGAAACCAGAAGGGATTTAAGAGTTCACACATTATTTCTCATTATAAAAGTAAATTGAGCTCAAATGATAAAATTAGAACATGCCAGAGAAGAAAATTAGAATACTTCATATTACAGCATCTTTGTATTTTGTATTTTGTTGTGGTGCATAAAATATGAGGACTGATCTCTCATTGATGCACATATATACTTCTGTGCCCTCAATGCATAGCACTGTCCTGTTAAGTGTTAACTCCATCCTAGACCTAGAAATATATTTTCTCAGCAGACAAGCAAACAGAAGGAATATTAGCTCTCTAGCAAATTTATTAATTCACTAATGAATAGAAATCTAAGAAATGTCAGGAAGGATCTCAGCAGCCTCATTCTCTTGGTTTTGGTCCTTAAGGTAATAAAAGTAACACTGCCTACTATTTATTATGTTCATTATAGGCTAGGTATTGGGCTAAAGCAGTGGTGGCCAGCCTATGGCATGCATGTTCTTTATTTTACTTTTTTTTTAAGACAGGGATTTGTAATTCAGCCTGGCCCTGAACTCACTAAATAGCCCTGGCAAGCCTTGAACTCAGCAGTCCTTCTGCCTCTGCACCTCCCAAGTGCTGGTATTACAGGCATGAGCCACCACCCCTGGCACTGTGGTATGTGGTACTGATTGCTGGTGGGTGTGAGTCACCACATCCAGTATTACTGTATGTTGTTACTGAGGATCAAATCCAGTATCTTGCACTTGCTATGCAGGCACCGGAACCACTGAGCTAAATCTCCAGACCCCCTGGCTTTTTTTTGAGACAGGGTCTCACTTTGTAGTTCAGGCTGACCCTGAGTTTACTATGTAGTCCAGGCAAACCTCAGACTCAGCAATCCTCCTGTCTCTGCCTCCTGAGTTCTGGGATTACAGGTTTGAGCCACCACACCCAGCACTGTGGTAGGTGGTACTGATTGCTGGTGGGTGTGAGTCACCACGCCCAGCATTGTTGTATGTGGTTACAGTAATCAAACTCAGGACTTTGTGCTTTCAAGGCAGGCGCTGGAACCACTGAGCTAAATCGCGCCCACCCCCCCGGCCTTTTTCTGAGACAGGGTCTTGCTTTGTAGTTCAGGCTGGCTATTTTACTTTTAAGACATGTAAATGCATGAGTTATTTTTTCTAAATTAAAATACAAATATTCATGCTTAATTGCATTGGTGGCACTCTGTGATAAGTGAGTTTTGAGTTGCAGTTTGGACACTTGGTCTTTAAAGAGTTAATCACTACTTGTCTAAGCATTACTGGTTTTTTGTACATATGAACTTATTTTATCTTTATGACTATCCTAAATGGCAGATACCCAAGTCAATTCTTTATGTCCAACTCCATAATCCAAAAACTCTGAAAAAAGGGAATTTTTTTTTTTTTTTGAGACAGGGTCTCGCTTTGTAGTTCAGGCTGGCCCTCAGCTCACTATGTAGCTCAGGCAAGCCTTGAACTCAGCAATCCTCCTGCCTCTGCCTCCCAAGTGCTGGGATTACAGGCTTGAGCCACCAAGCCCATCATAAAAAAGGGAAATTTTTGACAAATTTGGTGTCAAAATTCTGTGGTAATAAAACTTAATATGAACTGCCATGAAGTTATACATGATGTTTCTTTATGCCAATTATTGCTGCAGAAATAATAAATGTGTTTGATTATAGGGCATCACCCCAGAAAGTTCTGAGGTTTTTGTACATTCACTACAATACATTATTCTCTTTATAAAAGTTTGAAAAGTCTGCACTCCTAGACACATTCCAATTCAAAGAATTTAAATTTGTGATACTGAACATGTACTGTTTCCTGTACTTTCGACATGAGGAATCTAGATTTTAAAGGCATTGAGGAATTTGATCAAGCTTGGTCAGGATTTTAATTCTGAATTACAATTGGCTTTACAGTTGGTATTAGAAGTTATTTTTTAAATTGAATTCTTTATTGGTACATTTTCTACACAGCTCACAATCACACTCAGCATTAGGGAATTTGTACCAGTATATGATAGAAGTTAATTCTCATCTTTACCCATATCCCTGCCTACCCACAACCCCCCTCCCTCTATATATATGCTATTATTTTTCTTTCCAAATCATATTTATTCTTCCCCTTCACATGCAGGTCTCAAAAAAATATGTAGCCCTTTCCAGCACACTGTCATTAAAAGTTTACCTAGATTTTACAGTTAAAACAAGCAAGATTTGGGGAAGTCGTATGACTTCCCCAGGGCCCCATAACTCTAAAGCAGTACATTTGTGATTCAAGCAAAAGTCTACTGGTTCTAATATCATTTTAGCCTCGTTCTCTAGATTGCCTGGAGAGTAACCCAATTCACACTGTAGCACAGGCCTGCTTTTGCTTTTAGACCAGCATGGCTATGCGGGCTGCCTACTTGAAAATGATTCTACTCATTTCAGACCATCGGTGATCAAAGAAATAGGCATCCTTGGAGTGAGAAAGCATGGAGCTGTCAAAAGTAACTGATCTACACAACAGAATTTCCTAACCAAATTGTTAGTCTCATCCACACTTCTTAAACCAGCCACTGCAGAAATCAAGGCAGGGATTCTGCATCTAACAAGCACATTTTGCAAGAACAAAATAATCATAAAAATGAAAAGGGCACTGAAATATGAAATCAGAGACCTATATCTGGGTTTTGACTGTAGACAAAACATGACCTCTCTGAGCCTCTTTGGGGACTTGAATGTGTCTTACATGGATATGGCACAGAGCCAAAAAAAGTTGCCTGTGGAGGAGCCCAGAGCACACTGGTATCATCTAAAAGTCTAACAAGAAAACTAGCTAGATTTCAGGACTTACCAGGCCTTCAAATAGTTTGTGTGTACATCTCAACAGTGTAATTCATAAAGAGCACTATCCAGAATGTGTGAGGAAGAGCTGGTCCTTTCTCTCTGGGTTCAGGTCAGATACTCCAGATGTACCCGTTTCCAGTTTCAAACAGGTAATCCTTTCTGTTGGTTGTTTTCTTTTCCTTTCACAGTGGAGTGTGTGCAACAAATTAATTTCCATTCAGGGGCCTTGACTCCTCCTATTCTGGAGGCTTAATACAGCCATAATGTTTAGGTACCCCACCCAAAAAGAACAGTTTATTCACAGTGGATGAAATGTTTTCTACTTAGTATTCAGTTCAGTTTCTTTTACTGAATTTGGATCCTGACTTAGCTGTACTAAAGCAGGCTGATTGAGAGAAGTCAACTTTATTGAGTTAAAAGCAGTAAGAGAGACACATGGAGGTGCTGGGGATTGAACCCAGGGCCTTGTGCATGCGAAGCACACGCTCTACCACTGAGCTACACCCCCAGATGAGACAGCAGTGAGACTGATGAAGCTCAGATCCCTGATGGCAAAAATAGCTTGGCAGTCTATTATCTACCCTGGTAGGAAGCTGAGCCAAGCTCCTGCTGTCTCCTGTGCTTGGATTGCTCCATTCAGATCTGACAGAGATGATGATGATCAAAATGAGCTTTGGACACTGCAGTCCAAACTCTTGGCAAAAGTCTTTGGCTCCTGCTCTTCTCTCAGCACTTGGCTTCTTTTCTGCTTGTTCTGCTTCCTGCTTTTGGCTTTATCTCTTCCCTAGGCCACATTTGCTTCTTGAAGCCCATGGGGGCTGTAGCAAGAATCAATGGGAGAAGCATCTGCTCTTTTTCTTCAGTGGTTTCCCTGTTCATTCATATCTGTCTTTTTGGGTAATGATAGTACATTACAGGCATGGGTTATAGAACTCAATTCTGAACCTCTCCATTTAGCTGAACTTCTCCAGTTCAGGGAGCAGTGATTTTTCTCAAGAGTTACATCATATGTCTCAAGAATTCCAGAAATTTATTTCCTTTCCTGTCCTTTCCCTTCCCTAAAATTGGTGAAATCTGTCTCTCTGGGTGCTCTTCTACTCCTGCAAGGTGGGATCTTGGAGACTCAGGCCCACACAACCAGTACTGCAATTCTGTGGACTATCTGGGCCCCCTGGGCTCTGAAGCCATAATGCCTATAAACTCATTGTGGGCACAATAAAGATAAAAGAAACAATGGCAGGTGAGGCTAGAAGGAAACCGGTTTAGTTCTTTATGGGTTTCACAAATACTCCATACCTTCCCAACACTCAACCCTGGACCTTTGTATACATTTCTACCTCCTTCAATAAGCTATGAGCACCTTGCTGACCGGTACTACTTCCTTATCTTCTAATTTCCTGGCTTTCAGCCTGGAGACCTACTCCTGGTCGGGGCTCAGAGTCGATGCTGAGTAACAGAATAGCTGACACGCAACTGAATCATTCAAGCTTTGTGAGAGGACACAGAAGTGTATTAGTTACACCCATTGTAGGCTCCTAGATCTCTGAACACAGTGAATAGAATTCTCTTATCTGAGAAAGTGCATGAGGATGAGATTCCCTGTGCCCAGACTGGACTCTGGGTTGCTACTCACTCTGGGCAAGATGAAGTGGGAAGTCACACTCATACAGAGAACTGAGCTTGCACTCCGACCTTGCCTGGATTCAGGCGTTTTCATCCCTGGATGCACATGCCCTCATCCGAGACTTTTAAAAGCAATGCCTGGGATCCAGTTCAAACTAAATGAGTTAAGACTTCTAAGTTTGGAGTCTAAATATTAACATTTTGAAGTTTCCTGGTGATACTTTTGTGTAGTCATAGTTGAAAATCACTGCCCAAGTGATGGTTAAATATAATGGTTAAGCTTGAAATCTTACTTCATCACTCCTACCTACATAGCCTCAATGTCCTCATCTGCAAAGTGGGAATGGTTGTATTTCCTTGTACCATTTTTATGAAGATACTGGAAGATAATTCATGCAAAAAGTAAGTCTCTGCACTAGATCTTGTTGCTATTTATTGGCATTATTATCTTTATGAATATTTTATTTCAGTGCCTTGAAATGCTTATGTAGCAAACCAAATTCTTACCTTTTTTTTTTTTTTTTTTTTTTGAGACAGGGTCTTGCTTTGTAGTTCAGGCTGGCCCTGAGCTCACTATGTAGTTCAGGCAAGCCTTGAACTCAGCAATCCTCCTGTCTCTGCCTCCCGAGTGCTGGGATTACAGGCGTGAGCCACCACGCCCGGCACTGTGGTATGTGGTATTGATGGCTGCTGGGCATGAGTCACCATGCCCAGCATTGTATGTGGTTACCGGGATCAAACTCAGGACCTTGCGCTTGCAAGGCAGGCCCCGGAACCACTGAGCTAAATCTCCGGCCCAAATTCTTACTTTAATTAATCAAGTTTTATTTCCTGCCTGAGATGCGTCAAGAAGTATAAAAATAAAATATGAAAAAAGTCAGACCCAGCACTGGGGGCAAAGAAACTTCACATTGAGTTACCCGTGTTGTGCTTGTTTCTTTGGGTATATTGTCCCTTACTGTACTGTCACTCATTCCCTGAAATTCACTACTATTTAAGTTTAAAGTTAGGGAACTGAGACCTAAAGTAGTTATCACTATAGTATCACAGCTCCAGTATCAGGGAAACTCACACATTAGAACTTAGAGCCCACCGATTTCATCCTCAACTACTGAGTATATGCAAAGAGTGTAACTTTCTGTTATGAAATTGCCAAGAGGAAGGAATGATCCATGCCAAGTACAGAACAAGCATTTTGAAGGAAATGGAAATTCAGTGGAGACTTGAAAAATGAAAGAAGATCCCAGCAAGTAAGAAGTGTGATGGTGGGAGAGAACAACACGAGGAAAACCAGGTTAGTGGTGTATGTCTCTGTGGGATTCGGTTGTGTGCATTTTGTACAGTTAGCTGCTTTGGCTTTATTCTTCACCACTTGCATCATCCTTTAGGAGAAGCTTCTTTCTGATGGAGGTATTCCGGGGAATTAGAAAGTAGTATAAGTAACATTCTCCCCTCCACTGCTCTTACCAACGGCAAAAATTCCTTCCTTGCATTCTGAACACTGTTCTTTGGTGTTCGTGGTAGTTTTAACCAACTGCCAAAGTAGAATAAGAAATTCTAGCACTGACAAGAACTTTTATCATCTTCCTATATCTGCAACATATTAGATACAAACACAGACAGACATGCACACACACATGAACACGCATTCATGCACACAACCATAAGGAAGAACCTAAAGGCTCTTAAAATATTACCTAATGCTCATTTTTCTTTACTAACCAGATTTCAAGTTCCATCTGCATCTCGAAAAACTTCAAAGTCAAAGCCAACTTTTCTTTCACCGTCCACGTCTGTGGCTGAACTGTTTGCAAAGGCAGAAATAAAAATTCTCAATGCTCTAGGTGGTCACTTCCAGCCTGGCTACAAGTTTAATTGCATCTGATCAAATCCATACCGCTGTGGGGCCAGAGAGGGAGAAGCTGTTTTGGAGAATGCTGTTCCACTACCTGTTTTGTCCTGTTGAAAACTGCAGACAGAGGAGCCAGAGATTTAGCTCAGTGGTTCTGGCACCTGCCTTGTAAGCACAAGGTCCTGAGTTTGATCTTGGTAACCACATACCATAGTGCAGGGGGTGGTAGCTCACACCTGTAATCCCAGCACTCTGGAGGCAGACACAGGAGGATTCCTGAGTTTGAGGCTTGCCTAGGCTACATAGTGAGCTCAGGGCCAGCGTGGACTACACAGCGAGACCCTGTCTCAAAAAAAAATGCAAGAGAGACAGAGAGAGAGAGAGAGAGAGAGAGAGAGAGAGAGAGAGAGAGAGAGAGGGAGGGAGGGAGAGGGAGGAAGAAGGAAGGAGGAAGGCTGCAGTGGAAAGGCCAGTTTTAGAAGCAGCACCTTAGGCCTCCATAGCTGCTGCCTGGGCTCCAGAACAAGAGGACTCTGTCCCTGCAGGGAACAGGAGAGAGCAGCACTGTGTTACTCAGAGCGCAGACTCAGTAGCAGAACCTTCCCTGATCAGTCGTATTTAGCAATGGAAAGGAGAAAGGAACTCTTAACAAGTTGCTTCCTGATTTTATTGTTGAAGGGAGGAAAGGAACCTGGTGTCTGTTGGCTCCAGCTACATTTGGAAAAGCTCAAAGAAACATTAATTTTTTGTAATACAGAGTTCAGAATCTCCTGACCAGAGACTGAGAAGAAAAAACTTCTAGAATTCGATGAAGTAGAGATTAAAATGAACTCCGCAGCTCTGTTTAAAATGACCCAGTGTCGCACAGCTTTCCCCATACTGAAGCAGGGCCTAAAGGCTGGCTCCAGTCTAGCTCGGTCCTCTCAGTAGAGAATCATCTCCTGGACTTTGAAATCTCAGAGCCATGTGTAATTCCAGGCTCTTCAATTCACTAATAATGTGATCTTGGCTAGAAGTTTACCTCATTCAACATGTTTCCTTATCTATAAAATGGAGTTAATAATGAAAAGACCCATATTTGTGAGCAGACACAGGAAAAGGCTTAAACACACATTGTGTGTATATGTATTTTCTCTCACAGTTTCTCAAAATGAACTCCCCCATGCCCCACCCCTCTTGACTTATTTACAACCCTTCTTGCTCTTATTTTATTCTTGAAGCATAGTTTCTGAAAGTTTTTTTAAAATTGAATTCTTTATTGGTACAATTTACATACATCTCACAATCACATGTAACATTGTAGAATTTGTACCAATATATGACACAAATCAATTCTCATCTTTACCCATATCCCCACCCACCCACACCTCCCCACCCCTTATACACATGCTCTTTTATTTTCTCTCAGAATCATATTTATTCCTTCCCCTCATTACATCTCCACACCAAATTTCCCTTGGAAATTTCCTATTCTACAAAGACCATCATACTTTCTAGAGCTCATTTGCATCTATAGGTGCTCATATGAAAGAGAAGATCTAGTATTTGCCTATCAGTGATCTATTGATTTCACTCATTAGCATGTCCTCCAGGTGTATCCATTTACATGCAAATGAATCAATCTCATCATTCTTTATGACAGAATAATACTCCATTTTATTAAAAAAAACAGATCTTCTTTATCCACTCTCCAATTGATGGGCATTTGGGTGGTTACCAACATTGAGCTATCACAAACTGAGCTACTATGAACAAGGGTATACATCTATCTTTCCAATGTGATTTTTAAAATTCTTTTGGGTATATTCCTAGCAGGGGGATAGCAGGGTCAAATGAGACCCCTAGTCCTAGTTTTCTGAGAAATCTCCGCACAGATCTCCACAATGGTTGCACAAGTCTACAATCCCACCACCAGTGGAGAAGGGTTCCTTTCTCCCCACAGCCTTGCCAGCATTTATTGTTGGTTGATTTTGTAATAGCGGCCATTCTTTGTGGAGTGAGATGAAATCTCAGTGTTGTTTTCATTTGCATCTCTCGAATGACCAGTGATTTTGAACATTTCTTCATATGTTTCTTAGCTGCTTTGTCTTCTGCCTCTGAGAAGTGTCTGTTCATTTCAGATGCCCATTTTTGGATTATTTCTTTAAACTTGGGGAGGCTGATCTGTTTAAGTTATTTATATATTGTAGATAATAGCCCTTTGTGTGATAAACTGCTAGTAAAGATATTTTCCCATGTTGTTGGTTGTCTTTTAGCAGTGCCACTAAATTCTTTTGCTGTGCAAAAGCTTTTCAGTAGGATGAGATCCCATTTGTTGATTCTTTCTGCTAGTTCTTATGCTATAAAGGATTTATTCATAAAGTCTCTGTCTGAGCCAATGTCTCCAAGAGTTTTACCGAATCTGTTTTTCCAGCAGGCTTATTGTTTCTGTTTTAATGTTTAAGTTTCGTATCCATTGTGAGTTTAGTTTTGTGCATGGTGAAATAGATCTAGCTTTAGCTTTTGGCAGGTTGAAGCCCAGTTTTTCTAGCACCATTTGTTAAAGAGGCTGTCTTTGCTCCATTGAGGATGTTTGCCTCCTTTGTCAAAGATAAGGTGGCTTAGACTATCCGGGGTTGTTTCTATATCTTCTAATCTTTTCCACTGGTCCTCAGGTCTGTTACTTTGCCAGCACCATGCAGTTTTTATCACAGTGGCTTTATAGTAGAGTTTTAAATTGGGGATTGTAATACCCCCCGCCATATCATGGTTGCTTAGGATTGCTTTTGCTACTCTAGGTTTCTTATGGTTCCAGATGAATTTTTGTATTATTTTCTCTAGCTCTGTGAAGTATACCATTGGAATTTCAATTGGAATTGCATTGAATCTGTATAGTAGTTGTGGGAGTATAGCCATTTTAACAATGTTGGTTCTCCCTACCCAGGAACAAGAGATATCTTTCCACTTTCTGATTTCCTTTTCTATCTCGTTTTTCAGAGTCCTATACTTCTCAGAGTAGAGGTCTTTCACTTCCTTTGTTAGGTTGATTCCCAAATATTTCATTTTTCTGGGTGCTACTGTGAAAGGGATTGACCCCCCAATTTCTCTTTCAGTGAGTCTGTTGTTTGTATAGACAAGGGCTGTTGATTTTTGAGCATTAACCCTGTATGAAGCAACACTACCAAATCTGGTAATTAAGTCTAGTGGTCTTTTGGTTGAGTTTTTAGGATCCTCTAGATAGAGTATCATATCATCAGCAAATAATGACAGTTTAACTTCTTCCTTTCCTATCTTTATTCCTTTTATATCTTTGTCCTGCCTGATTGTTATGACCAATATTTCCAGCACTATATTGAACAAAAGTGGTGACAATAGGCATCCTTGTCTCATTCTTGATCTTAGGGTAAAAGGTTTCAATTTTTGCCCATTGAGTATGATGCTGGCTGTTGGTTTCTCATAAATAGCTTGTATTAAATTGAGATAAAGTCCATTGATTCCAATTCTCTGTAGGGTTTTGATCATAAATAGGTGTTGAATTTTGTCAAATGCTTTTTCTGCATCTATTGAGATAATCGTATGATTTTTGTCCTTGAGTGTGTTAATATAGTGTGTTACATTGATTGATTTACATATGTTGAACCAGCCTTGCATCCCTGGGATAAATCATACTTGATCAGGGTGTATGATTTTCTTGATAACTTTCTGTATTCTGTTTGCCAGTATCTTATTGAGAATTTTTCTGTCAATGTTCATTAAAGAGATTGGCCTGTAATTTTCTTTTTTGGTGGGATCTTTCCCTGCCTTTGGAATCAAGGTGATGGTTGCTTCAAGGAATAATTTGGGGAGTACTGCTTCCATTTTTATTTCCTTAAAAAGATTGAGAAGTACTGGTATTAACTCTTCTTTAAAAGTTTTGTAGAATTCAGCAGTGAAGCCATCAGGACCAGGGCTTTTCTTTGTTGGTAGGGTTTTTATTACATTTTAAGTTTCTCAGATTGATATTGGGTGGTTTAACATTTTTATATCCTCTTCATTCAGCTTTGGAAGTTCATATATGTCTAGGCATCTATCCATTTCTTCTAGCTTTTCCACCTTCTTGGAGTATAGATTTTCAAAGTACGTGTTTATTATCCTTTGGACTTTTTCTGGTTCTGTGCTGATTTCCCCATTTTCATTCTTTATAGCATGGATTTGAGCCTTTTCCTTCCTTTGTTTGATAAGGTTAGCTAAGGGTCTGTCAATCTATTTATCCTTTCAAAGAACCAACTCTTTGATTCATTGATTCTTTGTATTGTTCTCTTTGTCTCCATTGCATTAATCTCTGCTCTGATCCTTATAATTTCCTCTCTAGTATGTGCTTTGGGTTTGTTTTGCTCCTCTTTTTCTAATTGTCTGAGGTTCATCATTAGAATGTTTCAGTTTGCTCTATTTTCTGAGTGTAGGCATTCACTGCTATGAATTTCCCTCCTCATAGAACTGTTTTCATTGTGTCCCATAAATTCCTGTATGTTGTGCTGGGGTTGTCATTGAGTTGTAGAAACTGTTTAATTTCTTCTTTAATTTCTTTTGTGGCCCATTGGTTGGTCAACAGAGTGTTGTTTAATTTCCAAGTGTTTGTGAGGATCTTGGAATTTCTTCTGCTGTTCAGCTCCTGTTTCAAGGCACTATGGTCTGATAGTATGCAGGGGATAACTTTGATTCCTTTGCAGTTACTTAAGCTTGTTCTATAGACTAGAATGTGGTCTATTTTGGAGAATGATCCATGAGCAGCTGAGAAGAAGGTATAGTCTCACTTTGAAGGGTGAAAAATTCTGTAGGCATCTAATAAGTCCATTTGCTCAAAAGTTTGATGTAGCTCAAGTATTTCCTTATTGATTCTTTGTCCAGTTGATCTGTCTATTTGTGATAGGGAAGTATTAAAGTCCCCTACTACTATTGTATTCATGGATAACTGGCTTTTCATGTCCAGTAATGTTTGTTTTATATAGTTGGGTGCATTAAAGTTGGTGCATAGATATTTATGATTGTTATTTCTTTCTCCTGGATTGTTCCTGGTACGCGAATATAGTGACCTTCTTTATCTCTTTTAATCAGTTTGGGTTTGAAATCTATTTTATCTGCAAGCAAGACAGCCACTCCTGCTTTTTTGCAGTTTCCTGTGGTGTGGAGGATTGTTTTCCAACCTCTTATTTTCAGTCTATGGGTTTCCTTCTGAATTAGGTGGGTTTCCTGTATGCAGCAGATTGTAGGGTCTTGCTTCTTGATCCAATCTGCTAGTCTGTGTCTTTTAATTGGCTCATTGAGATCATTGACATTAATGGATATGACTAATATGGACATATTGAGAACTGCCATATTTCCCTGTTCTTGGTTCTTTTCTTCCTTGCTTTTCCCCTTCTCTATTTAGTTTCTTGTTTTTCTCAATTAATTCACTCTCCTGGGCCTCATGGGTATGGAATTTCCTGTGTTTTTTTCCAAGATGTTCTTTAGAATGTTTTGGAGTACAGGTTTCGTATTTGTGAAGTTTTTCCGGTGTTCTTTATCATGGAAGTATCTTATTTCCCTGTCTACTCTGAAAGATATTTTTGCAGGATACAACAGTCTAGGTTGGAGGTTGTTTTCCTGCAATGCTTGAAATACTTCTCTCCACGCTCTGCTTGCATTGAGTGTTTGTGTTGAAAAGTCTGCTGTGATCCACTGGGCTTCCCTTTGTATTGATTTTCTTCCTTTCTCTCACTACTTTCAGTATTTCATTCTTTTGTTGTGCATCTGGAACCTTGATAATTATATGTCCAGGTGTACATTTTTTTTTAATTTTTGAGACAGGGTCTCACTTTGTAGTTCAGGCTGGCTCTGAGCTCACTATGTAGCCCAGGCAAGCCTCGAACTCAGCAATCCACCTATCTCTGCCTCCCGAGTACTGGGATTACAGGCGTGAGCCACCACACTCGGCACTGTGGTATGTGGTATCGATTGCTGGTGGACGTGAGTCTCCACACCCAGCATTGTTTGTGGTTACCAGAGATTGAACTCAGGATCTTGTGCTTGCGAGGCAGGCACTGGAACCACTGAGCTAACCCTCTGGCCCAGGTGTAGATATTTTTATATCACGGTGTTTTGGAGTCTGATGGGCCTCATTTATCTGTATGTCTATTTCTGTTCCTGTGAAGTTTTCTGTTTTTATCACTGACAATAGGTTTTTAATTTCTTTTTCACTGTCTCCTGCTTCCTCAGTGACTCCAATCAGTCTTATATTATTTTTCTTTGATTGATCTAGAAGCTGTTGAATTGATTCCTCATGGTCCCTTGGCCTTTTCCATAGATTATATCTTTCCTGCTCGTTGGCTGCTATGCTGTCCTCTAGGTCTGAGATTCGGTTCTCTGCTTCATTCATCCTGCTGCGCAAGCTTTCATTCTCCTTCATCATTCCCTGGAGCTCTGCTTGAAGCTGTTTAAAAGGTTCCATTACTTCTGCTATCTTGGATTCTATCATCTTGCTTATCTCTTCTTCAATGATGTCTTTCACTGTGGACAGTATCCCTGTTTTGACCTCAGAGATGAGTTCTGATTTCCATTTTACTAGATCTGCTTTAGTTACCATCTCCAAGAGTCCTTGTGCTTGAGTTTCAGTTTTCCCTTTTTCTCTCTTCTCTGAATTTCCCTGTGGTGGTGATCTTTGTGTCTGGTTTTTGTATATTTTCTTATTTCTACTCTTTCGTTGTTACTAATGCTATTCTTTGCCTGATGACAGGGCAATGTTTGTTGCAGGTCTCTTTCTTCCTATTATCTGGGGCTCTTTGGATGTGGCACCTTCCTGGGGTATCCTTCTTGAATCTGTAATGACCCTTGAGAGTTCTCAGTTTTGACACATCATGAGAGGTATTTGAGCAGAACAGTCACATCATATTTGTTACCATAATACAATCGATGCCAATATCAATATTAAATATAGTAAATAAAATGATAAGTTTTGTCAAATTCTATTCTGAAGACTTTGAGCTTATGAGTTACCTCTATGACCATATGCCAAAATTTAGAATTAATCAGCAATGTGTATACAACATGTAAATCATAAATGTACCCCCTGAACCCTTTGGGGATAAGAGGTCACTGGGGAATCAGGGATGTACGGGTGAAAGAAGGAGAGTGGAATAGGTTTAGCAGATTTATGAAGATCATCTATACTCTAGAACCTCATATATGACAGCAGGTAATAGAGGATAAAAGGGCGTACATAAAACAGTACCAACTGTATGCTGTAAAACCGTTGGAGACTTGCCCACCTTCTTATAATAGTACAGGAGAAGAAATAGGACAGCCTAAGAGTCTTTTACTTCTGGGTATTGCTTCTGACAGGAAGATAGGAGAGGGTGTGGGGACAAGAGGTGAATAGAGGGATCTGGGAGTAGATGGCAAAATAGAAGCTAGATTCCCTTTTATTTTTGTTTCGCCTGGTCTCTCAGTGAAGCTGCAGTGTGGAGGGATGCAGGAAATGGCTCCGGCTCCTCTTGGATCTGAGTCCTCACAACACAGCTCCGGGGAGGGGTTGGGGCCGGCCAGCGGGCCTCAATCCTCCATGGTGGTGATGGCACCTGGGTCTGTTCCTGACTCCTCATTGCAGGGCTCCGGGGTGGAGTGGGCCAGTGGGCAGGCCACAGTCCTCTGCCGCCGCCAGGAATGGAATGGCGCCCAGAGCAGCCGAGTCATCTGCGCCGCTCAGGGTGGAGAGGGCCAGTGGGCAGGACCTGTTTCTGAAAGTTTTAAAAGCATATTGGATACAAACACAACAGTTATTCAGATGGATAGAATGAGGGTGGGGTGTGAAGGGAATGGAGGAGTCAAAGTTTCTTGACTGAGGAACATACTGAAAATTTTGCTATTGGTCGCAGTGGAGAGTGAGTTTGATAATAGAATCAAGAACTCTGCTTTAGAGATTTTTAAGTGTGAGATTTCTGTAAGAGAAGTTGATAAGTAAGTGGTTGGGTTCAAACAAGAAATATCGGGTATCTTCAGCTACATTTTCAGAGTGGGAACCAGTAACTGAAAACTTTAGGACTTGGCTCATTGGATAGGTGTGGAGTAAATATTGAATCCATAAATTTGAGAGAAAGGAAGTAAAGGGAACAGGACAAGACTAGAATGTGTTGGTCACAGTGGGTCTTTTTGTCTCAGCACACTGGACCCAAATGTTCCATGATTAATGGTCCAATCAGTGCCAACTTAAAAGAGCAACTAAGGGGCTGGAGATTTAGCTCAGTGGTTCCAGCACCTGCCTCACAGGCACAAGGTCCTGAGTTCAATCCCCCATAACCACATACAACAATATGGGGTGTGGTGACTTACGCCCACCAGCAATCAATACCACATACCACAGTACTGGGCATGGTGGCTCATGCCTGTAGTCCCAGCACTCAGGAGGCAGAGACAGGAGGATTGCTGAGTTTGAGGCTTGCCTGGGCTACATAGTGAGCTCAGGGCCAGCCTGAACTACAAAGTGAGACCCTATCTCAAAAAAAAAAAAAAAAGGAGCAACTAAACACAATGGCATTAATGATAGAAGAGAAAAGACTTCAACCAGTGGTGTGTCTTGCTTTAAATAATCTCAAGGCAAAAGTATGCTTCTTCTTTGACAAGTCCATTATCCTTTTTGCTTTGTTCTGGAAATTCCAGCTGATAAAATATAATATAGAACAGAATGAAGAAGTAAGAAATTGTTTTTTTATCTTACATTCTGATTATTAACTAAAAATAGATTCATTAGAAAATGGCTGAAATATGATAAATTTAAAAATTAATTATTCTTTCTTATATACAAGATTATCAATTATAAATATGCATATAAAAAGTACTCAATTCACTGCAAGCCAAAAAGTATCCTTAAAATAATCTACAAGGGAAATTTTTAAGAGTAGAATAAAGAAAATTTAAAAAAAACCCTATACTGTACTGATAAATATAAGATTTGAATAACTAGAGAAACAGATTTTATTCTTATATGAGTATTATCCTAAGCATTTTAAGACTATAAATTCTTCCAAATTTAGTGCAAAGGTCTAAGGAAATGTCAATCAAAATTATAATAGGATACATTTTCTGAATTTGGTGAAGTCATTCACAAGCTGATCATGAAGTCTTTATGTGTGATGATAACTAACTTGCCAATGGGTAAGATGGGGTGTGAAGGCAGGAGCAGTGTCTACAGCCCAAAGTAAACATTGGAGGAGTTATGATAATGTTATATATAGCAAAAAATACCTAACCTCTCTGAAGGTACTCAATCTATTCAGTAAGTACTCAAGGTCAATTCCAGAATTTGTGTTCAATTGTACAACCACCCTCTCTATTATAATGGAGTATCATATCTAGTACCCTGAATAGAGATTATTTCATTCTTTTAAACATGTGAATATCTATTTCTCAATCTTCAGACATTTTATAAAAGCTACTTAAGAATAGCCACATTTGTTAGCCAGCTTAATCTTCCTGGAGGTGAAATATTTAGTGGCTGGGTCAGAGATGGGTCAAAAAGCTCTCAAGCTTGATTCAAGCTAGATGTTTTCCTACATTTTCTAGATTTATTGAAAAAATTTTCCTTGTTTTATATAACATTTGTAAGAAGACCACGAGTTTGAAATGAAGAAAGTATTTTAATACTTCTTCACAGATAGAAATCTGGATCAGGATTTCACTACCAGCCTTAGATCTTCCTGCTCTAGTGCAAGAATGAAAAGCTGTTGCCATTTATTGTAGTTCATTCACTGAGCAGTCAATTTTAAGGCTGTAATGGATAGCTATTGATTGATGTTCATTTTTTTCAAAATCATTTTAAAATTCTGATATTACATTGTCTACTGTAAACTCAAAATGATGTTGAATGAACCTCAATTAACTACAAAAATAGTTTAGTTGTCTCTGCCTTGTGTTGTACTCACTGGTGAATTCATAATTCAAGACAGACATGTTGCAATTGTACATTCCCTAGCCCAAAAGCTCCTTTAAAAGAATAAGTACTACAATTAATTGTTTGTATCTATCTGCCTATAGGTATTGTGTTGAGCCTTGATGTTTAAAATAGAGAAGACTGCCACAACTCCTATTTCTATTTTTCATGCTGGGATATCTTTCACACAACAGCCAAAGTGAATATTTGAAGGCATAAAATAAAATCATGTGGCTTTGTTGGTCAAAATCTGTGGTGGCTGCTCATCAGACACAGTCAGCACAACACACTGCTTGCCTTGGCCCCTGGCTCCTCTGTGACCTCTCTCCCAGGATGCTGTTCACTTACTCCACTCCCACCACACTGGTCTCCTACCTTGTCCACGAATTTATTGAGCTTCTCTGATCTCCACATCTACGCTCACATGTGATTCACTGCTATATCTCAAAATTAGCTCCTCAGAGAGACTTTTGCTGACAACCATTTCAAGTGAACAAAATCATCACACTTTCTGCCCAGTACCAGATACTATCCAAAACTATGTTATGTATTTACTTATTGCCTGTTTCTACCTCTCTGCAATATTGCCTGTATAGAAATGAACTTACTTAAATATGATTCTGAAAGAAAATAAAAGAGCATGTATATAGGGGGTGGGGAGGTGTGGGTGGGTAAGGATATGGGTAAAAATGAGAATTAACTTGTGTCATATATTGGTACAAATTCCCCAATGTTATGTGTGATTGTTAGATGTATATAAAATGTACCAATAAAGAATTCAATTTATAAAAAAAAAGAAATGAACCTACTTATCTTATCCATAGCTTTTCCCCAAATATTGATCAAACACTTTCCAAGTGACTAAGTGAATGCTTGAACCTCATCTTTGGGGAGCTTCTCATACAGACACATAAAAATGTAATTATTTTTGTACAAACAATTCTGGCACTGTCATAGTATTTGTTTTTAATAAAGCAGGACACAGACTCAGAGTGTGTAGTAATTCCATCAAAGTTTATAAGCTAGGAAAGTGATACAACTCAGATTTAAACTCATAACTCTTACTCATAATAACTCTATTAATTTCCTCTGAAAATAGATTAATATTGCAAAAAGTCATATGGTATTTGCTTATCTCATATAATTTCTTCATTTGTTTGATTGGCATATGTTTTAGCAGTTGCTCATATATACACATTTTATAGCAGACACCAGATGCAGTCTTCTACACATAAAACATGAAAAACATGTCTAAGGAAGCATATCAAAAGTACTTCTGAGGCCGGAGATTTAGCTCAGTGGTTCTGGCGCCTGCCTCACAAGCTCAAGGTCCTGAGTTAGATCCCGGTAACCACATAGAATGCTGGGCATGGTGACTCATGCCCACCAGCAATCAATACCACATACCACAGTGCCGGGCATGGTGGCTCACACCTGTCATCTCAGCACTCGGGAGGCAGAGGCAGGACGATTGCTGAGTTTGCTGTGGCTTGCCTGGGCTACATAGTGAGCTCAGGGCCAGCCTGAACTACAAAGCAAGACCCTGTCTCAAAAAAAAAAAAAAGAACTTCTGTAACTTGAAACAATGAGAACTTGGAAGTAGCCTAAAGATTCCCAATATCAGGGAATTAGTGTGGTTAACTATGGTGAGTTCACTTCAGTGACATGTTAGGCTCCAAATGTTGCACTGAAAATTTGTTTTCAATAACATAGAAGAAAAATGCTCTTAATATATAATTTGGTATAAAATGTATATTATAAGATTAAAGCTAAGACTTGTACTGCTGGCTATAAAGGCCAAGCCTTATTTAAAGAATTACTACTTGTAGTTATTGAATAACATATACATATATAAATAAAATATGTGTGTATATACACACACACACACGTAAGCTGTTTGAGAAAAGTGAAAACAAGGAAACAAGGCATTCAGGACTCTACAGACCAAGAGCTCAAGAGAAAAGCAGAAAGAAAGAAAGAAAGAAAGAAAGAAAGAAAGAAAGAAAGAAAGAAAGAAAGAAAGAAAGAAAGAAAGAAAGAAAGAAAGAAAGAAAGAAAGAAAGAAAGAAAGAAAGAAAGAAAGAAAGAAAG
>PVIC010004876.1:0-60444 GCA_004025085.1 Thryonomys swinderianus | reverse complement strand
GATGCGGGGAAGGAATAAATATGATACAGAAAGAAAATAAAAGAGCATGTATAAGGGGGGAGGAGGGGGGAGTGGGTAGGGATATGGGTAAAAATGAGAATTAACTTGTGGCATATACTGGTACAAATTTCCCAATGTTATATGTGATTTTGAGATGTATATAAATTGTACCAATAAAGAATTCAATTAAAAAAAAAAAGTCAAGCCATATGAAATGGACATTTCTATAAGCCAAAACTGGTTGAATATTGGGAATGTTAGATTTCATTGCTGTTGTCAACTACATAATGTATGGGGGTAGGTACTGGGGCCTTAGCACTCAACTACATTCCTGGCTTTTTAAAATTTATTTTATTTTATTATTTTTTTTTGAGACAGGGTCTCACTTTGTAGTTCAGCTGGCCCTGAGCTCACTATGTAGCCCAGGCAAGCCTCAAACTCAGCAATCCTCCTATCTCTGCCTCCCAAGTGCTGGGATTACAGGCGTGAGCCACCACGCCTGGCACTGTAATATGTGGTATTGATGGCTGGTGGGCGTGAGTCACCACGCCCACCATTGTATGTGGATACCGGGGATCAAACTCAGGACCTTGTGCTTGTGAGGCAGGCACTGGAACCACTGAGCTAAATCCCCAGCCCACTTTTTTATTATTTTTAAAATTTTTATTTTGAGCTAAAGTTTCCCTGAGTCATTAATATGCCCAAGCTGGGTTTGAATTTGGGATTCTCCTGCTTCCACCTCCCAGGGCTCTGAGGTTACAGGAGTGCACGCACCATCATGCTCAGCTATACTTTCTTAAAACTTAAAAAAAAGTATTCCAGTTTTTCCCTACAGTTTTGTTGTTGTTGTTCTATCTTCCCCTCCCCCTCTCTTTCTCTAAGTCTTCCTTAGATATGGAAGGAAATAACTGCGGCTTTGGTTTCAGACAGACCTGAAGTTAACCATCTGTACAGGGGGAGGATTTGGAATATTACTGAGCATGTCAGGAGCTCCTTGAATTGACTGTATTAGGAAAATGAAAGAAATGAAGAAATGGACATTCCTTGTCCACCCCGTGTTCGTCAAGTGTTGGGACCGGGTACCTTATGTGAATTGGTTCATCCGAGAATCCCCTGTGAGAAGCACTGATACTAACCTTATAATGATTACAATAGTAGCAGACCTGGTACTGTGCTCACTGGTACCTACCAGCTTACTTTGTATATATGACTTCTTGAATCTTCACATAGAACTCTCACATAGGTACCTGGAAAGGGTTACTATTGCCAGGGCCTTTACGATCTTCTTCATCACAGACCTCAGAATCATTTAAGAGACAAAGTAAGGGGCATACTACAATTCCCAGCCTGGTACCTGGTGCCAGGTGCCTTACTCTCACGAGCTCAGTCCAGGGCCCCTCGGCCCTGAGGTCTCCATGTGGCCCTGACCTCCTGCTTATCAGAAGGATTTGCTTCCTGAGTTTCATCTGAAGTAGGAGCAGCTGCTTCCCTGGGACCTTCTCCTCTCATACTACAGCCTGGGGCATGAGGAGATGGGGAAACCTGTTCAGGTAGAATTCCACTTTCACCCAAGGGAAATACAGAACCCAAAGTCTATTCCTTTATGAAACTTCTAATCTACCGACTTATAGCTATCAGGTTTTAAAGAGAACAGAATGGGCTAAAGAGTGAGTCAATTTAATTTCTTCAAGTAGAAAACAACTGTAATAGGACTTAAAGGAATTTCGTGTTTTGAGTAGTTTTATACTGGTGTAGTTTGAGATCCTAGTCATATAGTTCTTTGCAGAATTAATGACGGGTTTCTGGCTCCTTGGTCCTGGGCATGTGGAGACACGTGAACCTGCCCGTGCATCTCATGAATTTCACTGCATCTTGGTTTCCTGGAGAAGACAACAATCACACCTTTCTAAGAGGAGAAAAGCTCCACATTGATTTTGGCAAACAGCTTTTTTCCTTAATCATATCTTCTAAGAGGCTATAACTGCATAAGAGAAAGTAAAAGATAAGAGAAATACTTAGGTAACTGTGAACTAAAAATAATATGTACTTCTGTCCAAGTAATTATATTTACTGTATTTAATTGAATGGGTTTGTCATAAAAAGTCTGACTTTGCATCTTACCTATCAGAAATTCAAACTATTTCTGTCTTTTGAATTTGGTAACGTTCTGCTCCCAATGTCATCCATGACTTTGTTCCTGCTACAAAGCTTTATCTTATTAGTTAAGTTGAAATAAGATTGAAAGTCTCCCCACCCCGTTATTCACTAACATCAGTGGGCAAATTCATCAGCAGACCTCAAAACAAAGCTGTCAAAGCTGCACGGGCTGATGATGTTGAAAAAGGCTAACACCCCCCCCCACACACACATACAGTGCTGCTCTGGCCAGAGGTCACGATTAAGGTCACTGGCACAGCTTTGTAAGGAGGCTCATGTTGCAGCTGTCTGCACTGTCCCTGGCCTGAAGATAAATGGCAGACTTTAGTTTCCACTGCTACTGGTCTGTTAACCTTCAGTAAGAACAAATGCTCAGCCTCAGCTCTCTCCACATCCACCAACTTTATCTCCCAGCGCTGCTGAGCTCTTACTTACCTGACATCCCAAAGAGTTCCCAGCCGCCTTCATCTTTTAAGAGTCTCGTGTACTATAAAATGTGGAAATGCCAACATGAGGTTAGATCCCTATCAGTGTATTTTGAGTCTTTCATATTTAACAAGTCATCACCTTTTCATACAAAAAAGGGATGGCCAAATATATGGTGACTATTTAAAAATTTTTAAAAACTTATTAGAGCAAAAAATATATTGCATTAACCCTTCTCAAAACACTCCCCATCATTGGAACACACGTATCCCATTGTTCCTGCCACTTTCTGCAGCGGCTCTGAAGTCCTCATGGGGTTTCTGACTCTTCCCAAAGTCAACATGACCATGAAAGGTTGATGTTTGGAATCAGTTCAGGACACTGAGGTAGCCAGGACAGAGAGACCAGACTTTCATGAAAGAAGACTCCAGACTGCTTTAGAAAGCAGCAAGAATAAGAGGATAAATGTGCTCAAAGTGAGGAGGGTTATCTTGATAATGTGCTTTTATTATATATTTTTTTAATTTAAACATTCATCACACTTTTTTTTTAGAGACAGGGTCTTGCTTTGTAGTTCAGGCTGGCCCTGCGCTCACTATGTAGCACAGGCAAGCGTCAAACTCAGCAATCCTCCTGTCTCTGCCTCCCGAGTGCTGAGATTACAGGCATGAGCCACCATGCCCGGCTCATCACATATTTTAATCACACCTCAGACAATCCAATCTGAAGATAACCCCTCAGTTTTCATTCAAGGTGTCTGACAGACACAAGTCTGGGCCAGATGGTGTGACTTCTAGAGGTGATCTAGCCTGGTGGTCCTGAGTGTGGCCCTCCTCCAGATGGTCTAGGAAGCAAACTGCTGGGTGATTGGGCCAGCAGAAGGGAAAGGTGAGCAGAAAAGTTTCTAGAAACTTAATTTACTATATGATACATGCTTACCTACACTTATATTACATTCACAAGAGCTAAATCTCAGAAACAGCCTATGTGTTCAACAGATGGACAGATAAAGAAAATGTGGTGCTTACACACAATGAAGTACTACTCTGCCATAAAGAAAAACAGACTTCAGTCATTTGTAGGAAATGGATGTACCTTGAGACCATAATGTGAACACAAATAAATCAGATACACTATCTTAAATATCTCATGCTTTCTCATATATGAGGAACACAAAATGTAAATAAAGAGCCAAATAAAGGAGGCAATAGGAAACAGAAAGTAGATCATTCTGAAAGAGGGAGGAGATCAAGAGATGGGGAAGCTTTAGGAGTGGAGGAAAAAGGGAAATATAAAGAATTAATTTGGCAGTGTTGGCTTATGCCTGTAATCCCAGGGATGCAAAAGCAGAAGGATTGCTGAGTTCAAGGCTTGCCTGGGATACATAGTGAGCTCAGGCCAAGCCTGAACTACAAAGCAAGACCCTGTCTAAGAAAAAAAAAAATTAAGATGGTTGTATAGTAGCAACTGCCCACAAGTATGAAATCATTGTGTAATACAAACACATACTAATAAAAATGAGAAAAAAGAAACCTAATTCACAACAAATATTCCTCCTTCTGAAGCCCAAAATTACATTTTTCAAAATAATCGATGATGATTCAATTCTTCTCTATTGCTTAACATGGTCCCTGGGATTATTTGATTAGCAAGGCACTTCCTAGGTGCACCTGAGGTACCACTATGAATTAGAGAGGCTCTTCAAGCCATCATACTGCTCTCAGAAATTGTGCTTCTCTAAGAAATTGTGCTCATGGAATCAGTCAAAAAGAATGAACACTGCAGGGCCTTGTGCACTAGAAAAATATAACTCTGGAGATTTTCTTGTCCACTCTGTCTTCCTGGGATGATCCTATGAGACCTAGTTTCTTTTTGAAGGACTACCTGATAGATAAACAGGCTAAAGACTGGAACAAATTGTTCTGAGAAAGGGAAAAAAATAATTCATGTAGCAAAAAATATATGGGAAAATGTTAACTTTCCTCAGTAATTAGAAAAATTCTAACTAAAGCAACCTTAAAGTTACATTCTGAATGCCTCAAATTAATAAAAAAACTTATTTGATGGTAACTTTCAATGCTATGACAAAACACTCTCATACATTGCTGGCAACATTAGAAACTGGCATAACCTTTCTGAGTTATCAATATGGCTATACACACAAGTATCAAAGTGTTCTCACTCCTTGGAACAATAACCTTGGTTCTAAAATTTGTTGCAAAGATAATAGAAGTAAAAAATGTTAAGACTATAAGCACAAAATTCTTTATTACATCAGTGTCAAAATTTGTGCAAATCTAAAGTAGTCTCATTGTCTCTTAACCTTTTTTTTTTTTTTTTTTTTTGAGACAGGGTCTCGCTTTGTAGTTCGGGCTGGCTCTGAGCTCACTATGTAGCCCAGGCAAGCTTCGAACTCAGCAATCCTCCTGTCTCTGCCTCCCGAGTGCTGGGATTACAGGTGTGAGCCACCACGCCCGGCACTGTGGTATGTGGTATTGATTGCTGGTGGGCATGAGTCTCCACACCCAGCATTGTATGTGGTTTCCAGGGATCGAACTCAGGACCTTGCGCTTGCGAGGCAGGTGCCGGAACCACTGAGCTAAATCTCCAGCCCCATAAAGTAGTCTCATTGTCTCTTAACTACAGAAGACTTAAGTGATTTATACTATTTCCACTCCATAGTTGTGTAATAGCTATTACAAATAATGATTGTGTAGAGTATAGATTGAGTTTGAAAAAAATGGACATGATGACCTGGTGAAGTCATGCATTCTAATGACAATTCCTTCCAACCTCAAGGCCTTTCTTTGCCTTCACTTTTCTGCATGATGACTCCTCCCAGATTGGGTTTCTGCACCACTGGCTTCTTCACACATAACTCTTAACATAAATTTAATTTTCCCATGAAAACCTTCCTTATCACTCTGCCGGGGTAGCCCCTCTCAGCCCTTCTGTCCCGTGGCCTGTTTGCCTTTGTTGCTACCCCACATGCTCTGACTACTCCTGCTTAGTGACTGGTTGGTTTGTGCATTAACTGTCATATCAGCTCCCACACCAGCCCACTGCATGACCCTCAGCCACGGGATCACCAAGGCTCAACTGGTCTTCAGAAAATGACTCTTGAGTTCTTGCTCCCGCTTACTCTGTGGCCTCTTTCTTGTTACCATCAGACTGGGAAGCCCGGTGACAACAGCCTCTGATCTGAGTATGTGGACACTGTGGTAGCATATGTCTCTGCTATTTGTTTGCATTTTCTCCCAGTACTAAGGATTGAACCCATGGCCAATACACCAATCTACATCTCCTGCCACCACCACACCCATTTTTACTTTTCTAAAATTTTGAGATAGGGTCTTGCTATGTCACTAAGTTGCCCAGGCTGAGCTGGAACTTTTGCCACCCTCCTGTGTCAGCCTCCCAGAGTGCTACAACTGCACGCATGCACCAAGGCACCTGGCCTGTTCACATTTGGGCTCAGAGAGGCAGCTCTGATGTCAAGCTATCAGGCATCAAAGTGGCCTGCTCCCGGAAGGCAAACCACCTCCCTGGCCTCTGCGAAGATGCCTTGTAGCACAGGCAGATGATGTGGGTGACAGACCTGTCCGCTCCTGCCTGTTTCATCAGCTGAGGGCTCTGCCTGCTGCTGTCATGACCTCTCAGTGTCCAAACCTCACACATATCAAAAACAGTCACCCTTTCTAACCTTCCCTGCTGTACAGCATGGCCATCCTACAAGAGAAGTGTAGGGACAGATCTGGAGTCATCCCAAGACAGGAGGTTCATCTGTCCACACACACTGCCTAGGACAGATCATCTTGACTCCCCAAATCCCCACCATCAGAGCTATCTGAAAGAAGGCCACTGTTGAAACGTAAACAAAATCTAGTCCTGAAGACCCACCCTTACTTAGCAGGTCTTTGCATCTAAGAGTTCAGGTCCTCTTGATAGAGACATCAATCCTCAATGCACAGTATCTCCACAAGACCAGAATTAAGCCAAACGACTTACGTAGAGCTGTGGGCAGTTGAAGGATAACAAATCCCAGTAGGATCACTGAGAAAATGCCAAGAAGTCAGGTGGAAAGGATCTTT
This sequence comes from Thryonomys swinderianus, assembly GCA_004025085.1. NCBI lineage: Eukaryota > Metazoa > Chordata > Mammalia > Rodentia > Thryonomyidae > Thryonomys > Thryonomys swinderianus. The sequence goes on along the minus strand of PVIC010004876.1, from coordinate 53,770 downwards.
GTTTAGGCTCCCATCAACTTCCAGACAGTTGTATTGTCTGCAGCAGACTATGCAGGCGTCACACCTGTAGAAGCTCAGCACAGGGGCCTGTTTCCCAGGACGTACTCACCTCACCCTCTATCCTCAGGCTCTGAGGCTGCTGTGCAGACATCAGATTTAGGATCAGACCCAGGACAGGAACTGAGAGTTCTGTGCTGAGACATCTAGAGCTGTGGCTTTAAAGAATCTGGGCAAGGACGGAGAGTTTCTTTGGCTCTGAGGCCAAAATAGCAATTCATACAGAGAAGATGGTAGGTTCAGAGATTTTTAGCCACATTATAAGAAGCAAAAGTGCAAGTGTCCCTAGAAAACTACCTCCAGAGCTCCCTCATGCAGGAGTAACACTGCAAGAGCCACGCACTGCTCCAAGCCTTCTTACTGCCTCCTCTCTGATGTAGCACTCTTTGAGGTCAGCCAGGTCTCCCTGAGGTAGTGAGACTCTGTTTCCCTCCCAGCTACCAATGTAGAATCTGTGGGGGGTGAGGTTGAGGGTGGGTGAGTGTGTACATGTGATAATGATACTGGGGCCGTGAATTTGGGATCCTCCTATCTCAGCCTCCATAGTAATTGGATTACAGATGTGTAGCATGACACCTGGCATACTTGTGTACCACGACACCTGGCATACCTGTGTGACACATGTCCCTTTTGTGAGGTTGCAAATTGAGCTCATTTACTAAACAAGAAAACAGAAGCCCATCAGTGGTATTCCATGGGACTGTTCTTCCTGTCCTATCCCAAAGGAAAGTTAACCTCTGAGCAATCCGCCATTATCTAGAACCTGCAGTACTGGAGTAATGGCAGCCAGTTATAATTGTCAAAATGTATCAACAGCTTGCCGCACGTGGTGGCTCACACCTGTAATCCCAGCACTCAGGAGGCAGAGGCAGGAGGATTGCTGAGTTCGAGGCTTGCCTGGGCTACATAGTGAGCTCAGGGCCAGCCTGAACTACAAAGTGAGACCCTGTCTCAAAAAAAAAAAAAAAAAAAAAAAAAAAAAGGATCAACAGCTTATTATAGCACTAAAAAGAGAACACACATTCGCTTATTTAGCCTGCACCTGTCCTGAGAGCTACCTAGGACTGTGCCCATTTCAATCAGAAAGTTTCAGTGGTCAGCTGTAGGCCCCAAGGTGCTAGAAGGCCAGGCCACTTGGGGCCCACAGGGAGCCCGTGTGTATCCTTGGGAGATGGTCCCACCCGGGGGCTCTCATCTGATTGCTGTGCTGCCTTTGTCTCAACTCACCTGCATGAAGTCCTGACTCAGGAAACCTGGGTGGTAGTGATAAAAATGTAACTCAGGCAAATAAACATTTTTCATTCAGAAGTATTAAAAGTCAGCATGTTTCACTTATCAGCACTTCCAACATGCTTTAGTGACAATTCTTGTGCAAACCCAATTTTGCAGCTATGGCAAATTAAATGTCCACATTTAAATTTTTTCCCACCAGTTTAGATGTTTCTCTCTCTCCCTCCTTCTCTCCTACCTGCTTTTTCATTTCCTTCTCTGTCTCCTTTCCTCTCTCTTTTGTCCTTCCTCCCTGCCTCCTTCCCTCTCTCCTCTCCAGCATAGCCAAAAACTTCTGGACTTTTGTAAAGCCCTGAATATTTGTAGAAATGTCACTATGCAAGCCCAAGTGTTCTGCATTGATGTTTGGCAGCAAAGTGCCCACCTCTTGCCACATTTAACTCACTAATGTAACAGCTGATAAAAGTTGGTAATCAGAGCTTTGAAAGATATTTCAAGGTTATTTTAAAAGGAGGGAGTGATAAAAGCCCTGAAGATTTCAGCACTGTCCCTTTTACAGCAGTTAACTCAGTTCAGCACACCAGATTGCTTTGATTTGTTCATTAAATATATTATTTTTGCATTAATTGAGTTCATTTGATGAGAGATACTCCTACTCTGTAAAATTTCCAGCTAATGGCTTGGAAATCTATTTAAACTCTTCCTCCATAAATTCATTTTAGAACTTTCAAAGAGCAGATCCTTTAGGCAAACAGGGAGAGATCCCCAGTACCCTACAACATCTGGTCTGCAGAAATGGTGTGACTATATAGTGTGTTTGTTTCATTGTAAGCACAATTAGTGAGTTTATCTGTTTAATCTTTTTTTCAATAGGACAAAGAGTACATCAAGGCCTTAAAAGTCTCTCCCTTGGCAGCTTTGTGCCCTGCTGGGCGGGCTTATCATCCATATCAATGTAGCCATCCTGCACTGGCTCCAGACACACACAATCCCCTGAGTTCAGAGTTCATGATTACTGTATATAGATGAAAATTCTATAAAGATGATCTGAGAGATGACTTTTCCCACAGTCTTCTGTATTAACTGATAATGGTTGCTAAGAATCTGACATGTCTGTGTTTGTGTGTGTGTGTGTGTGTGTGTGTGTGTGTGTGTGTGTGTGCCTCAATTATAGAAAAAAACCAGGGCTGAAAATGGGCCGTATCTGATATCATTAATGTTTCCTGGAAATGGAAAATGGTGATACTGCTGTGATTCTGGCTCATTGAAATAGTTCTCAGCAATAGTTCTCTAGAAGTAGTTAAAATTATTTCCAACAGATTTGCGTCACTCCTAAAAGCAGCAATCAGTAGTTCCTTCCCAATCAAAATCACTTATTTTCCTGTTTCATGCACTGGTTGAAAATGACCATGTAGCTGTGGAAGAAATTACATTAAGGAAGTTTAAATATTAACTGAAAGGCCTATGAAAAGCTAGTGTTTTCTTCTTCATAGAGCAAAGGCTGCTAATAAAGTAAAAAGGATAATCTGATTTTTCACTTTGCAAAAGAAAAATGTTTTCCCTAGGTGTTTAAGGGTTATCTCGGCACCACAACCCCCCCCATACACACCACCCCCCATGCGCAAGCCTGCCACACTAATAAAGGATGGAAACCTTGAACTTTGATTGATGAACTCTCTCAACATTTGTGACTTGAGATTGGCTTTTATTTTTGTTTACTAAAGATGTAGAAGGACCATGCAGATATCTGTTAGCATCCGACTTTAAACCTTCTCTCCCTATTACTGTTATCCTGCAGTGATCGGTCATGTAAACTTCTGGTCCATCTATATCAGCATAGATCCCTGCCATAGTAATGATATCCCTGGATAGTGAACTCAGGCTCTTTCTTCTCTCAAACACATTTAAGCTCTACAAATTCCTCTCTGCAGACTATATGGCTACTATATAGCAGAGCTAGAAATAAACTATAATAAATGTTTTCATAAAGATAGATGAAAATGTGAAAGTAATTCTAGATTTCCCCATACCCACTATATATTTATGACAGTGAAAAGAAGAAAAGTCCTTGAAATTACTCAGCTCTAGTTTTTCTGTTCCTGCATGTATCTCTGGGAATGGTGACATCATTTCAAGGACTCATTGAAGTAAAGATAGTCTGTCCTGGACAATCTAGCAGGGAGGTGCTACTTGAGCACATGCAGCAAGTACCATGTCTCCTGACACTTACTCACCTGGAACTTCGGCTAAAGACAGCCTTTCCCTTTTGGGAGTTGGTTTTGTTCCACAGGCAGCATGACAAACACTTCTTTGTTGACACGTGACCCTCAGGCCTCACTTTCTAGACCTTTCCACCCTTGCTGCATTTCAGTTGAATTCTGCCTCAGTCCCTCTTCTTCAGGATCCCAGTGTCCCCAAACCCTTGTTTCACTTTTCTAAGTGGTCGTTCCTCTCTAAACCTCAGTTTTTATCTGTGAAGAGCAATGATCGAAGCATTTAGCTCCAATTGCTCTTCTTCATTTTAAATAACCTAATCTGTATAAGCTTCATCGTGTTCTTATTGGTGTTGCTGTACCACAAGATAAGACAGCAGGAAGTAGATTTGAGAGAGACAACTTCGAGCTTGCTGCTCCTTTTTGACACAATTTGCTCCTTGAATCATGTTGGCCAACAAGAAAAGAGTTGAGTTTTCACTACATAAGCTTGAATTCAGCTGAACTCACTGATGACTGTATTTATACTTATATTTATCCTGTAAAGGGATAAATCAGTGAATCTCCCTATTTCTCTGCACGTATCATCTGTCCTAAAATGCTCAGGAGTCAGAAAAACTCTAACTTGACCAAACAATTGTCAATCAGACATATAAAAAAATCAGCCTACATATTCTTCTAAAGAATCAAAAGCTATATAGATTTTCTGAAATAGCAGAATGTAATAACATTTGGTAGTGTGTCAACAAATAACTTGAGTTTTCAATAGTGTTTTTTTCCTTAACCAGAATTAATCTTATAAGCATTTGTTCCTTTTTGGTTTTCTTAGCACTTAATTTGAAAACTTATTTTGATTCTTACTTGATTTGTGACTTACTTTGAACATTTATACATCTGTTTTGTGATCATCTTTTCAGCCAAAACTCAAGTGATTCATTGAACAACAATCATTTCTAAATACTTATTTCACAGTTATGTGGCAATAATATGAGGTGGGATGTTAGGAAGGAAAGGACCCAGACATTATCCAATGCTCAGTTTCTTTTTTATACTGAAGCAGTGACTGAGATTCAGATGAAGTGAACCACCTGCCCAAGGGAAAACAGTTATAGAAAAATTATATATGGTGGATTATTCTCCTCAAGTCAGTACACCTCCCACCATACCACAGTTCTCCAAATGGTACTGATGTTGGTTTCTTAGAGAAATAAGCCTATGAAAATTGTCATAGTCTAGCTGAGGGAAATTTAGATATTGAATTGGCAGTTGGGCCAAGACATATGACATCTTCAGTTCCACAGATGACCAGTGACCCCACTGAGGAGCTGTAGGTGCCTCCTGGAACACCCGCTGGGGTGGCGGCTCAGCGGCTCCCTGCTTCGGTCCCTCAGCTGCAGTGTCAAAAGAGAGGAGAGTGAGACATCCAGCTGGGAACCCAGAGCTGGCTTCAAAGCTTTCATCTTCAGAGGAAAGAAGTCTGTGAATTTCATTAATGTCAACAAGATCTGAGAAGATTTGAACTAGTTAAGTCCCTGGGCATCCCTGGCATACCAGATAGTATGGTTGTCATAAGTTTTGGGTTGTAAGTTTGATTCACATACCCATGGACCAAGACTTTGGGGCTGTCTGTGGTGAGGTCATGCTTCCATGCTGGAGACCTTGAGTTTCCAAGACAATGCAGAGTCAGCCAAGGAAACTGGCTAAGCACAGCCCCAACACAAGACAGCCCAGAATTTCCCATGGGGTAGCACCTGCTACAATTCAGTTCCCTCAAAGTAAAAGCAAATCTAAAAAAAAAAAGTAAAAGGAAATATTTCTTTAGGATTCTAAAAGCAACTGTCCTCATACTATTTCCCCCCAAGTCTTCTTCTCTTACCCAACTTAGAAAAAAACAAATTTCATCATATCCCCTCCCCCTTGCCCTCCTTCTCTATCCCTTCACCTCCAGCAGAGGTCACATTGGAATTCTCAGTTGTTTCCTCTGTGATCATCCAAATTTCCTGGAAGAAACCCTTTTATTCTAGAATACTTAAAATTAGCTCCATAAAGTGAATCTAACCTTACTCCAAGTAGCAGCTATTTCTGGCAAAACAGATGTTGACATTTTAGGTATTGGAATTGGAACTACCTTAAAATAAAATGTATCCCTGTCCTTCTTTCTCTTCATTCTTAATTAAAATTTAAAAGAAAAAATAAAAAACAATTTCTAAACGTGTAAACATTGCTCTCTTAATGACATCTTTTAAACATGAAAAGAATTGTTTTTTGAATAAATTTCTTTTGCAAAACTTTAGTTTTATTACTCTAAAACTGATAGATCTGCTTAAATATCAGTTGATACAAACAGGAAAGGACTCTTCAGGCCATCTCAATTTTCTGGCTACAAAATCTACTAAACCAAAAGGCAAAACTCATTTAGAACCAATCGTTCAACACCAAGTGTGTGATGGTTCTTTGACCAAGAAACACCCTCAGTGGTGACGTTTGCTGTGGGCTCCTCCTGGACACACTTGCCAAGACCTAAACCTAGGCTGAGGCTCCCTCTGCGCCATGACAGTGACATCACTGTCTCCCAGTGGGAAGGAGTAGTGTTAGCTGTGATGATGGCATCAAAGGCCACAGGTCTCAACAGGTAAAAATCCTTCTAGTTAGTCTTTGAAACCTGAAACATTTTAGTTCAGCCTTTGAGAATATAAAAAGGAAAAGTCTTTCTGATCCAGAAACAACCCATTTCTTCTGTTAACGTTTTTTCCCCTTCTGCTCTGTTCTGGCTCAGGGGTCTCAGCCAGTCCCGAGGGTGCTGGAGTTCAGGCAACTCCCTGAGCACCCCGTATGTGCCTACCCAGTGGGAGCAGTTCTGGCAAGTGCTTCTGCAGCTTGTTTCACACCCGTGAACACTCTCAAAGTTTCAGTCTGCACTGGGCTGGTCTCACAGGCAAGAACTGTCTGTGCAAATTGGCTCTGTGGACAACACGCACTCCACACACAGAGGCCGGAGAAGCAGCAGCAAAGCAGGGAAGGTGTCGCTAACCCCTCATGCCTCTGTGGGGATGTATTTCAAAGCCTCAGCTTTATGACTGCATTCAACCTCAGGTCGGCTGGGAAGCAGCTTGCCCTGTGCCCAGGGCTGCCTAAGGCTAAGGGCAGTGCTGTCCTGTCTGCTTACTCGCCCTTCTGTTCCTCTGAGACAGGTCCTAACTTTAGCGGTTATTAAAGTCCCATTGTGTATTCGAGAGCCAACAAGAACCATTTCTTCATAGATTTCGTGAGGTTAGAGGGCTAGAAGTTACCAGTCTAGAAGTTGACTTGCAGTGTGAGGAAAGACTGCTCAGAGTTGCCCTCATCACTCTGTACCCTCTCAGGTGGGGCTAGTGTTTTGTTTAAGAACGCTGGGTGCATTGGCTTCTGAAAGTCTCAGAGCCTCCAGCCATTCTGGGAAGGACAGGGCAGCTAGACAGGGATGTTCCGCCCATGGACCGGATAACAGAGTCCTCTTGCTGTGCCTCCTGCTGTGCCCCTGTCCTTCCCAGAGAGTGCCACGCTGCTGCCTCTGCCAGGATATTGTCCACACTAGCAAAGTGCTTCTTTCCTCTGATCAGGCCTATTTATTTCCTTAGTCAGTGCCAGAAAGTGCAGATAAATTTCATAAGTTATCACACCTGTTAGGTATCAAATGAGTAACTCCTCAGATACTTTGAATAACTGGAAGCAAACATTTATTTGTCATATATATATATATATATATATATATATATATATATATATATATATATAATTTATCACATATCCCCCCAAACCCAGAGAATCAGAAAATCTAAATTTGATGTAAGTTCCCCTGAGTCTCCCAGGGGAAAACCACACATTCTTAACTGCTTTTCCCATCTCTAAGACAAGTCTTATCTGACTAAACCAAGTGGGTCAGAGATCTCTCAAGGCACAGGGCCCCGTGCCTATGGCCACATGGCACCAAAGGAGGCGCACATGGCAGAGAGGCTGTGAGGCCTACGTCCCACATGCCCTTTCCTTGTCCAGCATGGGCCCAAGTATCACTGCACTCCGAAGGGAGATGAACTAGACAGCCTGCAAGAGGCTGAGCTCCCCAAGGCAGGGGCCTTTGTGCTTCCCTATCACATTACCATGGGGCTTGCACTGTTCCCTCTGCAGCACCCAGGCAGGAGCAGAGGCTGCAGCTGCTGGCACTGCCAGGGACATTCTTCAGCACTCCAAAGACAGAGCAAGGCTTCCTTGCCTATCCCAGCTCTGGCTTGGAAAGACTCTACTCTGCCTACCAAAATGGTCCTTCCTTCCTTCCTTTCTAGCATCTGCTTCCTGGGCCTTGAGTGTTTTTCTTCTTTTTCCTGTAACAGCAGTTACTAAAGAAAGGGAAAGAAGTGTAGAAATTGAAAGCATATGAAAAAATATTTCATCAAAATCTTACATAATCCCAGTCCACTCTTGGTCCCCCTCCTCTGAGTGGCAGGTATCTGTGTGAAATGCAAATGTGTCTTATGTAACTGCCCTTTCTTGTGGCCCTTGTTGGCAAGGGGTTATGACACTCTCATCACAGGCGTGAGCTGGGTTCACACACCAGGAAGATGCCATCAGCAGACAGGGACTGGGACATCCACATCTGTCCCCGTTCTGACTCACATGACATACAAAAGAAACTGTTAGGACAGTTTTTAAAAATTTATACAGGGTGTGGTGGCTCACGCCTGTAATCCCAGTATTCGGGAGGCAGAGACAGGAGGATTGCTGAGTTTGAGGCTTGCCTGGGCTACATAGTGAGCTCAGGGCCAGCCTGAACTACAAAGCAAGATCCTGACTCAAAAAAACAAAAATCAAGCCAGGTATGGTGGCTCATGCCTATAATCCCAGCACTGGGGAGGCAGAGACAGGAGGATTGCTGAGTTCGAGGCTTGCCTGGACTACACAGTGAGCTCAGAGCCAGCCCGAACTACAAAGCAAGACCCTGTCTCAAAAAAAAAAAAAAAATCAAAACAAAATCGAGAAAAGGAATTTGCATATTTTTAATACTTAGACATATTGCTTAAGAAAATTCAGTATTCAGAGTGGTAAATGCACTTAAAATAACTTTTAACCAGGAACCATTTTCAGGCAGTTTTGCAATGCCTCCTGCTTGCAAGAATCTCTCAGAACAGGTACTAAATCTCTTACTCTATGCTGTTTATATAGCGTACTCTTAGAAGCACAAAGTCTGGTTTAAGCCCTTATATACCCCTATTTGTTTGGTTATAAATAAAACATATCTTTTCCATCATCAATGTATCTTTCTGGCTGCTGAACATAAAATAGACTGCTAGCTACCCAAATTGAAATGTCATCTTCCTAATCAGAATTGACAATTGTAAATAACCATCTGGTTGCTTTTTTTTTAAGTGTCCTATTCTCACAAACTTATTTTCCAACAGCATCATATGTATTTAAAATGGTGAGCTCAAACTAATCACCTCAATTTCAGGTTCTCAAAGGAACTGACAGTATCACAGTTTTGAAATGGAGATCCCATTACTCACCTGCCTCTCAACAGAGTTTGACACTAAACTGTGCAGTGTCACTGTTACAGCATACAAAATAAGAGATGGGCTTTTTTTTTTCCTTTTTAGCTTTTTTCCTGTCCCAGTGATACACATTCTGCAACCACAAAATATTCCAACTCCAACTCGCTTTCTGAATAAGCAACTTCTTTTTCTGTTCTCTTATCATTTGGGTTTCCACACTGTTGAAAGACAAAAAAGCTGCATGGTTTATTTACTCCTACAGTTAAATATATTTTAAAAGCTAAGAATAAGAAATAAAGTGTTGCTTGTTATTGCTGCTATCTGGGAGGCAGGGAGAAAACAGGGCGTGTTAGGCTTTCCATTGTATGCAGACTTTCCACACTCCCTCGCCTCCCGTCAGGAAAATATGTCTGTCCTGTGATCTTTTCAGTTCTTGACCTTTTGACTAATATGGCAACAAAAGGCACCATTTACTAGTGGTTAATATATGGATCTTTGTCCATAAGGAACTGGATCAAGACTGTCACAACTCTGCCTCATCCCCCATTACACTTTCCATGTGCCCTTGGGAGTGTGTGCTTTAGACGGGGCCGCATGAAAAGACCTTTCCACGTTTGTCTCGGGTGCCCCAAAGACCACGAACAGGAACACGACTTGGGGGGTGAGGAAGCACATAAAGATCAGCCAAAACCTCCTGGGACGTTCTTCCCCTTCCAGTCAGAATCTTGGGATATTGCTTTGTAATATCTTTGGGATATTTTCTTACAGATACACTTTCCTTTATCTGTCTTCGTTGTCATGCAAGGTCCATTTTCCTTCCTGCACTTTTGCTTTGACTCCTTTTTTTTTTTTCTTTTTTTGCTTTTGTTGGTTTGGTTTGGTGGCTTTTTGTTGATCTGAGATTGAACTGAGGGTCTTCACTGAGCTACATTTCCAGCCTTTTTCTTAATATTTTGAGGCTGGATTTGAACTTTAAATCTCTTGCCTAAGCCTCTGCCTTTGTTGCTTTTTATCCTGGCCCCTTCCAATTTCCTTCCTTAATATCTTTTTTTTTTTTTTTGAGACAGGGTCTCACTTTGAAGTTCAGGCTGGCCCTGATCTCACTATGTAGCCCAGGCAAGCCTCAAACTCAGCAATCCTCCTGCCCCTGCCTCCCGAGTGCTGGGATTACAGGCATGAGCCACCATACCCAGCACTGTGGTATGTGGTATTGATTGCTGGTGAGTGTGAGTCACCACACCCAGCATTGTATGTGGTTACCGGGATCGAACTCAGGCCCTTGTGCTTGTGAGGCAGACACCGGAACTACTGAGCTAAATCTCCAGCCCCCTTAATATCTCTTCTTATACCTGTATCCAACTACATTCATCCTGTCAAACTCAATCTTCCTTCCCTAAATTCAGTTCAGAGACCCTGTCCTTTTAGATAGATCCCCGTGGAGCAGCAGAGCCCTGTGTCCTTCCTAACTGCATCCCTCTTTTCTCAGATCACCATGCCAACCTGTAATCCCAGCAGTTGGGAGGCTGAGGAAAGAGGACCTCTGTTAAGAGCCTTTTTACTTTAACACTTATACCTTGACAGTACAATTTCTTTAAAAATTTTGCTTATTCTTGCCTAAGCCTGCCAAACTCCAAGTGATCATATAGATAGCATCAACAACAAATGTGCTAGACATTTTTTACAAAAATTAACCAGATTGATTTTATAAGAAGAGTCTAAAATTGTTAAATTAAAACCTGATCTTTATTCGAAAGCCTGACAAATTAACTCCCTAGAAGGGGCCCCCAACTGCAATCTTCCCTACATTGACCTTGCTCAGCTCCAAGCAGTCAAATGAAAACTGCACCTCCTCTCCCCTAACTGCAGTTGGGAATAGCCCTTTAAAAAGAAACTTACTACAACATCCAAGCCACTTAAACACATTATAGGTCCTTATAACACATAGGAATATACCACTGTTGGATGTACTCCTTAAAAGCATACTTACATAAATAAAACAGTAAAGGGAATCTGTTGCAAGCCATTCTATACAATTTGAGGGAAAAATCATTTCACAATTATATTATGATTAGGGCTACATGAGACCTAGTCTTTTTGCCTGTGGACCAGCTGTGGGGTCCTAAAACAAAACTCCATTTTTCTACCATCACAGTGAAGTTCTCAATGGCCCTGTGATGCTGTGATACTCAAGAGCAAGACTACATCAGCTAAAAACATCCTGGTTCTTTGAGATGGAGTAGTAATATTTAAAAAGTTTCACCTGGGGAAGGACAAATTCTTTATCAATTAACTTATCCTATCAACTGTTGTAAAAACATTTCTGCTCATCTTACCATCCTAACCAGCATAATATCCTCATCAGCCTAAGACTCTCATGACCCTAGGATCACCACTGCCCTCTGCCATCCTTCACCACCCTCTGAGTCATCTGATACTCCCCATGAACCTAATCAATAATGCAAACTTGGAATACCTTTGTCTTTGTTGTCTAGAGCAGCACTGATCAGGCCCAAGACTCAGCCTTTCCTGTAAGTTTCATTTCCCACCTTTATTTTCTATTTAGACTTGCACTGGCATGACTCACAAGAGACCCACCCCACTCCAGGTCTCTCATAAACTACCCTTTCCTATTCCTTAAAGACTGTGCAAGTTTGAGGCTGCCCTGGCCTACATAGTTTGAGGCCAGCCTAAACTACATAGCAAGACCTTGCCTAAAGAAAAAAAACTTGTTCACTTCAAATGTGTATTTGTCTACATTTTTTAAAAAAATATACTATCATTTTGCTAGAAAACAATAGGGCAAGATTCTTTTTTTAAAAATCTTATCTCTTATTTATTCTATATTATAAATATCTTAAAGCCATGTAAGTTTATTTTCATGAAAAATTCATATATTTCACAGCTGTATGTCTCATAATACATTCATTTTTGAACATCAGTAATGTTTCTGCCTGCCTTCACCACTATCAACAGAAACTGAGACACTTTTTCTGTGTTTTAGAAGACAATGATGTTTCTATAAGAAGTTTCTGTAAAAATCAAGCAAAAGAACTGTTTATGATGTGTGCGATTTTAATTGTTACATTTATTCTAGTCGGAATCACTCCCCAATCTTTTTGAGATGTCCTAAACAACTGATGATACAATGTTTGAACACTATATTTTTACACTCAAAGTAGATAAATACTTTAGGGCCATAACTGAAATAAAAATGAACCGAGACCTCCCTCCTGTGAGACGCAGGGCTGCACACTGTACTGTGGTCCCTGCATCTTCAGGCCAGTGCACACCACGCCCCTCCTAGCCTGGCCTGCTGTCCTGTGCTTGCTTCCCTCACAGGCGAAGGGGGCTGTGGGACAATAGTGACACACCTGTATAGGGAGTGATGCCATTAGAGAAGTGAGCAGATGCAACCGAAAGCATAGAAAAAATTTGCAAAGTCTGGATGGAAGCAAAGCGGGGTGGATTTTGTCCAACTCCAACAGTCATGGTAATTCTTTTGAGAACTCTTGCTGTCCAGGTGCAATCAGGGATTTTCCATCTAAATGGTTTGACACTGACTTTGCCGAATAAAGGATCTTGGGTATAGGTTCCTGGAGTTTTTCTAGACCACTCTAGGACTTCTCTTGAAGTGTCCTAAGGCAGCTGCAGCGGTCATGTCCAGGCTCTGGGCGGCTGGTCATCTACCAGAATGTACAAGCACCCCACTGTGGCTGGCCTGCCTCTCTGGGCTTGGAAATCCTACAACTGGTAGTAGCGCCAACTCCCTAGGAAGCCACACCTAGCAACAGTCATGCAAAGCTTCAATGGTTATTTGTGTGTGGCCATGGCACAGGGAGCACTTTCCTTCTGCTCCCATGTGCCATCAAGATAATTGCAGATAACCAAATATTTGAGTCACTGATAACAGGAGAAAATTTTACCATGAAAGCAAAGACACAGGGAGGGATACAGTCTCATATTTCAAAATATATGCAATTTAAGCTACATGGCACAAGCGACCTGGTCTGATGAGAGACTGTTCCTTCTAAATATGCCATGCTGGTCTTAGGCCATACCACCCTGAACGCACCCGATCTCGTCTAAATATGCCATGCTGTCATTGTGGAAAATTTCAGACCCAAGAGAACACTCTATGCAATAGTCAGGTGAAGAGAGGAGCCCCTGCCTTGAAATGTCTTCCAACTGTGATGAATTCACTGTTATTTACTTGGTTACATTTTTTTCTTTATTTTAGATTAATTTTCATCAGTTCCATGCTGGGATTTGATATTTTTGTGTAGTGTTCACCAGTCCTAAGTCTCAGCAAGATCCTGTAAAAATGTTAAATGATTCTATCTCCTAACAAGCACTCAGAGAAAATGCCTAGACAGGTGTGCAGTGCTTTGGAAGAAATTACAGAAAAATAACTGGCCTCTTTGTGTGTTTGCCCGACTCAGTGAACTCCGGAGATGGCATCGACTACAGCCAGCAGAAGAGGGAGAACATCGGGGACTTGATCCAAGAGACGCTGGAAACCTTCGAGCGCTATGGCGGGGAGGATGCCTTCATCAACATCAAGTACATGGTGCCCACCTACGAGTCATGCTTGCTGAACTGACAACGGGGAAGCAGCTGCAAGAGGAGGAAGGCATCCCTTGGTGCCATGGTCATCTGTCTCTGCTGTGCCCAGCATCTCATCACTTGTGACTTCTACAGCTTTCTTTCCACAGCTGCTAGAATAGTGGCTTCTGGGCCATTGGACTGTTAGCCCTTTTGAGAGCAAGGCTTTCCATAACATAAATAGTGCCTGTTTCTTAGATTACAATAGTGTACTGTGCTTATTTGTTCTACAAGAAGAATTGCTTCTTTATACAGCTTGGTTGGAGGCAGGAGTCCGAGTTAAACCTTCAGTTGTATAGACAATAAAACTATAATTTTCATACGCAATTCAGCAATTGCCGTGCTGTGTCTGCCTGCCCTGAGGGTGATGTCAGAGGCTGTAAGGGAAGAGTTTGTGCTGACTGCTTAATAGGTGTTTGTCATGGAAGAGAAGCAGCAGTTCAGCAGTGCCTCTCTAGCAGCTGTGTGGAATAATGTGCTTTGACATTCAATAAAACTGTTGAATCTATATTCCAATTACAGCAGGAAATTTTTGTAGCCATTATAGCCTGAGCTATAAATGTAATTAATGCCTCTAGCCTACCAGTGATCTGGACTTCAGGACCTTTCTGGTTTATATTTGGGTGTAGGTGGGAAGTCTGGGAGAGGGTGAGATGAAGGTTGGGTGTGAAACATAGCTTCACAAACGTGGCTTTCAACAAAAGGCTAGCTTGAATCCTTGTCCTTCCATATTATGACATAGCACAGTCCAGGGCCTGGTGTGTTATTAACGAAATATTGCCCAGCACTTTTTTCAAAGGTTTTCATCATTCTTGAAATTGGCTCATACACAACTTAATGATGACTACTACCAAAATTTTTCATTAGGAGATCTACCTCTTTGGTGCCTCCTGCTAAATGGATGGTTCTGACAGCACCACTTATGGGGTCTGGTGGTGAACAATACTTTAGAGCTTTATGGAGACTGAGAAAAGGAAAAAAGATGTACATTTTTTCACTAAGAAGAAACAAGTGCTCAAAAAGAAGACTAACAATAAGCCACCCAGCCTTGGACAACAGCTAAGTTGGGCCAGGAGCTTGGGGCACTTGAAACACAGTCTGGAAAACTTCATAAAGACAGAATACTTACTTTGCACACCTGAGAGATGCTATAGATGTCCAGAAATGTATAGCCTCAAGTGTCTCATTTCCATAGCGAAGTGCAGTTTCTGCACAAACACAAAGAAGTGAAATACCCTCCTCTGCTTCTTGAGTTCTGGCCTTGATGTTACTGTTAATAATTATTTACTTCGTGAGCTACTTCTACAGTCATTTCCCCTCTTTACTGTATAGTGTCTAAACATGATCACCTATCTCCTGTGGGCATTTTTAGGGTCCATGTAGAAGCATGCTCAGATAGGCCATACAATCTTCCATGTTTAGAAAAGGCATAGCTGGGCTAGACATCAAGAGATTCAAATGGAGTTTTCTCTGAACTGTGATGTCTCTTTCTCTTCATCTGCTGTGGCTCAGACCGGAGGGAAGCCTGGCCTTTCCCTCTGTCTGTCACGCACATGTACACCTTGTGTAAAGCCAGAAGGCCCAGCCGAGACTCACTTTGGCATGGAACTGAAGCACCAGGCTGCTGCATTCATCAGTTCTCCAACTCATTAGCTGGGCCATCTTGGGCAAATTAATTTCTCTGAGCCTCATATTGCCTCAGCTGGAACATGACAGTTACCTTGGTCTACAGGAATCCTCTAAGTATCATAGGTAATACAGGTAAAGGGCCACCATAGTTTCTAACACTCACTAAACTTTTATGTCATGGAGAAAAAGAACCCTGAAAAAGGGATATACATTTGAAGGCACTAGCTATCCCTTGTGAACCACAGTGTGGTCTCTGCCCCGTCACAGGCCCAGGTGAGGATATCCAGACTTTCAGGGCCACCTACCCCTCTTGGTAGCTGGCTCTAAGCACATCTACATGGTTTCATCTGTCCTTTGACAGTATAATATGTGAATTCTATGGTCTGATTATCCAAGAAGAACACCAGGCTGAAGTATAGAGATTGAAAACTAAAATGGCTTCGTGCTTGGAAAATATTATGGTCAAACCTGAAGATCTGCTAAGCAAACAAACAACCCTTTGCACCCTTCTAGGTTTGCTGATATGAAGTCCTGGAAATGGCTCCATGAAAGTCGAGAGAGGTATAACTTGGAGAAGCAGAGGTGGAGGAATTCTAAGTTTGTCTGGTTACTGACTGCATCTCTTTTTTCTTTTGGCTATTTTTGAAATGTTTATCACCAGCTCTTTGCAAAGCAAAATCTAGGAATTGCAAAGACAGGTGTTACAGAAGCAACACGTTGGAGAGACACGGTAAACACTCTCCAAGGACATGGTTCCGCTCTCCCCTGGGAGTTGGAGCCAGGAAAGCTCAAATGCTTTCTGAATAGTTACATCCATGAAAACTCCCCTTTTCTAGAAGTGGGCCTCTTCACCAATACTAGTCCAAATTATGACACAAAGTAGCTTTACCCTTGGCAAACAAACACTCTTTGTCCAAGTTCCCACCCAAGCAGATTTCTTCTCTTTTTTCTTTTTTCTTGAGACAGGGTCTTGCTTTATAGTTCAGGCTGGCCCTGAGTTCACCATGTAGCCCAGGCAAGCCTCGAACTCAGCAGTCCTCCTGCCTCTGACCCCCACCAAGTGCTGGGATTACAGGTGAGAGCCACCACACCCAGCTGCAACACTATTTCTTATAAAAAGATAAGGTGTTAGAAGTGAGTGAAGCTTTGTGGTTACCCTATGTGCACCAGACCTGGCATTTGTTTGCTCTGTAAGGAAGCTGTGGCTGGTGGGCTCTAATGTTCTGGGAGGGAACAGCCTTTCTGAAATAGGTGCTACTACCCTCTGTAGCAGGACTATTTGTCACTATGATGTTTTATTGCAAAAGACACTACAAACATCCTCTAGGCTGTGCAGTAGATATAAAAATATACATGTACAGTTGGCTTAATCAAGAGAACTTTCCACTAAGAAAGTGCATCTTGGTGTTGAATCTGATTCTAAAAATACCCCTCATCATCCAGTGTCTTGTGGAGTGTGAATGTGTCCACACCAGGTAGAGGTGGAAGCTCACTTTTGGCTCCGTGCTCAGAAACGCTAACTGACAATAGTCTGCTCCTCCGGTTCAGGGACGACCCATAATGCTAACAAAGAAAGCAGTGACCACAGAAAGAAGTGTGCCTGGTTTGTCTCTTCTGAGCCCCCTTGGTGAGAAGTGGTTTATCATTTCTGCTCAGTCTTAGCCAGTCTCAGTACTGATGCAGCTTGGTTCTCCAGGCAGGCTGGCACCAAGCCAGACCTTGTACCAGTAGTCAATGGCCTGGACAGATGGAAAGTGCTCTTTGCACACTGCCTCATTTGCATTTCTCTGTCTCAAGAGTTGGGTTTTGCTTTCCTCAGTGGGAATATTTTTATAAGGTACTTGGGTTCTTTATTCATTTTTGGCTTGCCAAGTTTCTGTGAGTTTAAATCTGGGTAAAAGGACTTGTTCTCTTCCTGTGTTTGATAAGTCTGATAATTTATTACTTTAGACTCTTTTTTATTTGGAAATTATTGAGAAATATTGCCTAGCCTTGCCTTAGGAATCCATTGTAAACTGTGCACCATCTATCCAGGGAAGTGCAAATTACATACAGGGTTCTCACCATCGTTTCAGACCATTTTCAGATGTTTCAATTCCAATCTATGCACCAGGGACCAACGTACCCCGCTAAGCAATGGCAGCACTTCTACCCAGAGACAGGAAGAGAGAATGGTCGTGTACCTGCCTTGCAGTAAAGATACAAAATAGACTGAGGACAGGTCTGCTGAAGGAAAAACCTGTTGCTATGGAACGCTCATTAATGCTCAGACTGGCTGCTCCTCTTTGGTCTCCTGGGTCCCTGTCTTAATGTTTCAGCATTGCAGGACCCAGGCCCCAGCACCAGCTTTCTCTCTTTACTCTTGCCAGTGTCCTACACTGTCCTTTCCAATCACTCATCTTCACCTCCCATTTCTCTGTCACTGATTCTCAAAGTTAATCCCAAACCTCAGCTGCCCTGTTGCCCACTGGACATTTCCCCAAAGATGCCTAAGATGTTCATCAAAACAGTTGTATGAAACCCAATCCCTGATGCCCCCATCTGCTCCATCCCAGTCCAGACATTCAGCAAGTTGCAGGCTCAACTCAGAAGCCTGGAATCCTTCTTGTGTGATACTTTCACACACAAAGTCTTGCAAATCCTGTGTGCAAAACTTTTAAAGAATAGTCCCTCATTTCTCCACTTCTAGTTCCCTCCTTGTGCTCTACACCAAGTGGCCTTCTCACCTGGCTGAGCCTCTCCTTGTGGGGCATCCTCTGCCAGAAGCCAGTAACCTTCAAAACTCCCATTATCATCACAGAAGAAACTCCTCATCTCTCATGTGGCCCTTGTGTTACCCAAGCCATGAGTCTGAGATGAATCTGAGCTGTTTCCCACCTTGTCCCACTTCCTTATGGTGTCAGGGTCATGGTCACAGGCCCTCTGCCCTCCTGCTCCTTCAACAGGGAGCCAGGGAGAATGGAGCTTTGCTGAAGCAGGCATGGTGGTCAGATAGTCCTCATTAGAAAGGTGTTGGAAAAAATGACTGAGCAAGCTTCCACAGCAGCACAGATGGCCCATTGTCGACCCAGCATGACAGAGAGCATTATGGGATACCGCTGTACCAAGTAGACCCCTTTCCACCTAGCCTTCTGACTTACAAAACACTGGACAACTGGAGGGTCACCTTCTCAAAGGTGATGCTGTTTTGAAGAAAGGAGAATTAGCAATCCATTGCTAAGTTCATCAAAGATGCTTTGACTTTAGAAAATACAAGGGGGTGCTGCTATCACAGGCAGAGGCACTCATTATTTTACTTAAACCAGATCAGGGGAAGTATTTTAAGCATACCCTAAAGTTCCCTGAAACACAGACCCATCTAATCAGGCAGACAAATATCTTCAGTGTGAACAGTATATGCATTTCTTTGGCACAGTTGGCTTCACTGCTGACTCCTGTCTCTCTCCAAATGTCCTGGTGGGTCCTCCAGGGGAGCTATACCGGCCCAACAGTCAACTAGCCTCTGTTCGCCACAGTCAAGGTGGTAACATTCAGTTCCCTTTTCAGCTCTCCCCAATGATATACACATGTCTCCTGACAGGACTTTGAGCACATGTGAGCCAAAGCATCCATTTAAATCCATATTCTCCAGGAGACTAACCAAGTAGTTCAAGTGTCCTGATCCTTTTGACAACCAGAGTTACTTCCCAGTATATCCTAGACCAGTAGTTCTCAAGGCTGAGTCCCTGGTTCAGCATGATCAACATCACGGAGCTAGGGAGGAATGCAACTTTTAGAGACTCTGTCCATCAGGGAGCCAGGGAGGAATGTAACTTTTACAGACTCTGTCCAGGACCACTGGATCAGATACTGAGGTGGAGCCTATCAGTCCTCCATGTACTGTGTACCTTGAGCAGTTCGTGAACCACTGTCCCACACCACAACTTCTATCCCAGTGTTAATTCCCAGCCCTTCAGAAGACCAGTTGAAAGTCAATGATCCACAAGCCAGGTTTCCACTGATCCTATTTTCAAGGTTGGCCACTCTTGCAGTTTTCCATTAAGCAATAGGACTCTTCAGGGAAATTAATCTCACATAGACTTGGAAAATAATAGCTTCAACTTCCCTCATCAAGAAGATAACCAAATTGTTCTCAGTCTAGAGAATGAATAATAAGTGTACCTTAGAAAAACATGGTTTAAATCAATGAGCAAAAAATCAGTGATAAAAATCTATCATCTTTGCTCTGTTACAGGAAAAAAGTGTAGAAGTTTCATTATTCTGTATAGCATCTCTGAATATTCACTGTAATTGTCAACTTTGAAGTTTAAAAAAAAACAGTTACACTAATACAAAAAGGGAACTTTCTGGCAAATGCTCAATGTGTAAAGACCTTGAATCAGTGAAAACAACTTAGATAGGATTTTGCTTACCACACACTCTTCCTCCCTGAGGAAGATGTCTGTGTTAATACTTCCCCCATGGCATGGATTTGGGCTCTGTGGGTAGTCAGAGCCACCTACAGTTCAAACTATGCCCACATACAGCGGCAGACACGTGGCATTTGATTCAGTCAGATGCATAATGGGGCATTCTCCAGCCAGAGCCTTAATGCCTTTCTCTGTCCTTCCTTATGTGTTTAGGCCAGCGAGCGTTACATTAAGATGCAGCTAGAAAAATGTCCCATAAAGAACCTTATTGACAGAAAGGTAAATTTTTAATAATCCTTTAGAAAGTTGTATTCAAGAGGGGAGTTATGTTATAGCCCTCGTTGGATTTCCCATATTAAAAGAATGTTTTCAGTTTAGAGAGAACCCACCTGCAGAACGATCCTGAACTGTGACAATCTTCCCCATCTAATACCATGTGGTGGATCTTTGTTTGCTGATAGAGTAGTGAATACCTCCTGCTGGAGTGATTTTCCCTTCAGTTCAGAGCTGGACAACCAAATGGACTAAAATACTGCATTGGAAAGGCATAGGTGGGTCTTCTGGACATGTTTCGATTACTAAGTGTCACTCACACAGCCAAGGCCACCTATCTAACAAATACCCCAATGCCTCATGGGAGGGGTTGAACAATCCTCTATAAGAAAAGCTTTTCTCTAGAAAATATGTGCAGGACTCTACAGAACAGCGCCAGGATGGAAAACACTCTCTAACCTCCAGCACCTAAGAGGCCACTGGGCTGCCCATGGGAGTCTGGCTTTCCTGCTTCTGCAGTCAGGATAGAGCTTGGGAGGGGGGACACTTGTGAAACACACAGAATTACACAAGAGTGGGGACTGGTAAGCACTGTTTCCACAGAAGACCAAATGATGTATCATTGGTCTAGAAAGATGTTAAAATCTACATCCCCAAATTTGTTCTCAGCAACAGCTATAAAACAAATAGTTGACATCCTCGGGGGTTTTGTTATACCTGTTAGGTTATAGCTGAGGGGACAGTTTCCTGTGAATACACAGGTTCACTAGTTTGGCCTCCAAAACAGATTCCAACTGCAATCCAAATGACGAAATTAAAACCAGGGACTGGGTATGAGAAGATGACTAAAACCATTTAGATAGGATTCAGATCAAGGCCAAGCAAAGTTCTCCAAAGTGCTCTCTCAACAATATTGATTTTCCAGTACAATCTTCTGAGCCTCAGTTTGTCCACTGGAAATATGGAAGGAAGTAATTACAAAGATGATAGGAAGTATCCTGTGAAACTTGCTGAATACTGCCCAAGATTTAATTTTACAACAGAAGATCCCCAGAACATATACCCAGACATATGGTATAAATATAAAGCAATTAATAAGAACTGAAATCCCAAACTCGTTTTAGAAAGTATGGCCCCAAGATGGTCACGGTGAGACAGCAGGGGTCAAGCTGTGCTGCTGGGCTGTGGCACTGCAGTTTGCATGTGTGTGTGTGTGTGTGTGTGTGTGTGTGTGTGTGTGTGTGTGTTTGTGTTACATCACTAATCAGAATCCACATCAGATACAGTCAGTCCTCTGTCTTTATAGCCACAGAACTAAAATCTCTGTCTGCACACTGTAGCAATGAACTGGTTCCTGGTGTTACTACAGAACACCGGGGAGCATTTATTCTTAGCCCAAGTGAACAGTTTCCATCACTTTGAAGCCTGTTTTCTCAGCTTTTTATTGGTGAGACTGTCAGCTTAGAGTAACTCACCTCCAAAGACCATGCTTCCTTTCATTCACAAATGCACCATTCCATGGCTGGCTTCTCTGAAGTCTCTATACACCATGCTGAACTCCTCTGGAGAGCTGCTCCCTCTCTGGTTTTTAAACCCAACCAGTGGTTGAACCAATACTTGTCAATTTCCCAAGAACTATGGATGTAACCAGGGTCGAGTTATCTAAGGCTTAATCACAGATGAGACAGATTTGTTTTTATCTTCTTGTGAGAGTTATATGTCCCCTCAATTATCAGTTAGTGGTATTTGCTTGACTTAAACACCTTGAGAATGACATTTGTCCTCAGCCTAGAGAAATATAGGCATTGATCAGAAAATATGGTAGGTTTAAATTGTTAAAAATATCACAGACTGCCTTAAATTCCCCTTAGAACATTCCTCCTAGCTTTGAACACTCTTATCCCATTGCTCTTACCACTTTCCAAAGCCAGTCTAAAAATGTTCAGATTTGTCTAAGTTGTAGAATACTATAGAAAATAAAAACCAATACATTTTCAACGAGAATAATCAGCCTTCCTTCACATCTGTATACATGCATTTTTCAAAGCAATATTATTTATATGCTTAAGGTATATGTCTTCATGAGGTAAGATCAAAACTACAGTAAATGCTGCTGTAAAAAGGCAGAAAAGCAGGCTTCTAAAAACATCGTGCTGTGTTCTTGTCTTCCTTGGTCACTGGATCTGGTCCGTGTGACTTACAGCCCTTCCACAGTGTCAGAATGATCATGAAAAGTATTGATTCAGAACTTGGAGGAAGCTAGGACAGCATGACTTCCATCATCCAGATATCAATCAGGTCTTTGTGGTAAGAACAACGGGGTGCCCTCCTTTCTCACCTTCACCCCATTCCCAAGTTGACCTATGCAACATTTCCTTCAGTGGTCCAGACCACAACAGTACCTCTTTTGGGCACCTCCAAGAAACCTGTCCAGATTCTCACCCCTGGGTCCTTTCCCTCCTAGGTTGTCTGAGGATTCTGCTCTGAGCTGGAACTAAGCCAGGGTTTCAGAGAGGGCACAGACCCCAGACAGCTGAGATTTTTGCCAAGTAAGTTAACTTTCCTGAGCTTCAGTTTCCCCTTCTTTAAAATGAAGTGTTAGGACTAGACCTTGGTTCCTACAGTCCCTTCTGATGTTAAAATGTGAGATTCTAACCTGTGATAACCAGAGGCTGGTATACAATGTGCTCCTTCTCTCCTTTTCTTCTTTCCAGGTGCCTCCATGACCTTTTGAAGGGAGTAAATAAAGCCAAAGCAACTCCAATCTGGGGTGCTCTGGAGCAAACACTAATTCCCTCCCAGAGCCTGCCTCTGCCACAGAGATGCCACGGCTCAGCCTCCCTCCCTGGGTCAAAGCTTTTCCCAGGGAAGAAGTGGGACTTAGCCCAAGGTTGTCTACTGGGGCCTGGGAGTCCGAGATCTGCATCCCAAGTGTGGCCAGAGTGAGAAGAATCATGTGCCAGGCTGCAGCCTTCCCTGCGCTCCTCAGCACCACTGCCAACAGGCCCAGCCACCAGCACTTTCCCACAGCCCCTGGCTGCTGGAAGGAGTCCTTGCCATGACAGTCACGCAAAGAATCTGCTTTTGTCCGCCTCTAATTTCTTGTGCAAGGGACCTTTTGGTTCTCCTCCCTTTATCCCTCTCTGGCCTGAGGAAAGCCCAGCCCAGCAGTGCATGCTCCACCCCCGCTGACCTCTTCCGAGAGGACCCTGTGCCAGCTATTCCCACTGTTTCCCAACTTACTTTCCCCAGTAAATCTGAAAAATTTGCAACTGCTGCTCTGGGGAGACAGTTTTGAGTTTAGTAAAGATGTGATCAGGAACAGAAAAGTTATTTGATCTCGTTAAAAATGAGAGAGATGGTGGGGGTGGCTAGGAGCATGTTTTTAGTACAAGAAAAGATTTGTTGCAAAAACTCTCTTAGACTCTTAATTTCCTGTTTCTATAAAACCTGTCCATTCCTGGGTCATTTGTTTTTCAGTAGGTGTGGTGTAAACCTGTGCTAGGAGATGATAAATAATCTCCAGAGGGTGGAGGATTGTGGTCTCAAGATCTCACACACCCTTGAGGGACATTCTTTCGTGTCTTTAGTGAGATGTCATCAAAAATACACTGAATGCCGTTGCCAAGGACCATCCAATGAAAAGGCGCGCTTGTAAAAATATTATGGTGTGTCCTCATCCACCTTATTCACTGCATCTGGCACAGTGCAAATTCTATTTCTTCTCCAAAGGCAAAATGACCATTGAAGGCACATGAATTGATTCAGGGTATCAAGGCAGCAAGGGCAGCACAACTAATGATACTTGGCAAGGAAGACTTCCAGGACTGCTTTAGAATGTGGCAGAAACAATGGGATAAATTTGTTCCTAATGAAGGGGAGTATTTTAAGAGGAATCAATGGCAATGTGACCTTCACTGTAATGATTTTTAAAAATTTAACACACTGTATTTTTCAATCACACCCTGTATAAATTCACAAAAATAACATAGTAATGTCCTCAGCAATGAAGTGTGCTATAAGTGGGTTGAGGGCCTAGGGAAAGGCAAAAACTCAACATTGTGAGAGGGAATGAGATTTAACTGGAGTCTCCAGTACCACATCGGGCAGAGGTAACACAGGGTCATCCTGGGATAGAACTGAACATTATACAGCAAGTTCTTTAGGACAAAAGAGCCTCTTGCTCCCTCTCCTCATGCTCTGATCCATCTAAAGCCACTTGGAGACCAGTGAAGACATACCCCAGGCCGGCAGTACCTGTCTTCTGCTCTCCAACAGCTGCTCAGGGACCACATGTACCAGAACCCCAGCTTGAGATTTGGCAATGATACGATTCACGATTTGTGGCTTAACCCTCTTCCCCTTAGAGAAATCATTTCCTATCTGTCTGTGTATCTCACACAGTCTTCACTGAAGGAGGAGCAAGAAACTCAAATCTCATGTCAAATGACTGTTTGTACTGCAGATTAGGGAGGATAGATAATTAATTTTATAAAGTTTTAGCCAAAGCAAAGTTCTTGTTCTCATAAGTCATCAGGGGAATACAAGTTAGAGCGCCATCAAAATACAATCTGGCAATCAGCAGAGGCTGGCACAACCAGGCTGTCCTGCATGGATGATGGCAGAGGAAGACACTGCCACCATGTATGCTATGACTCTCTAACTCCATTGCTAGATATTCATCCAGAAAGTGAAAATATTTGAACACAAAATTACTTGTATTAATAATAACAAAAAACTGGAAATGTGTCCCTCAATAGGAGAATGAAGAGACAAGTCACTGTGGAGCTGGGTACAGTGGCCCACACCATAGTCTCAATTATTTGGAAGTCTAAGGCAGAAGGATCCCTTGCAAGCAGAAGTTCAGGCTGACTTTGGCATATAGCAAGAACTTGTCTCAAAAAACCAAACAAATAACAACAAATAAAATCCAAGCAACCCACGGTATGTCCATACAAGGGATGAACAGTAAATATACCCAGAAGTAAAAGGCAAAGTACCGATCTACTGATCTTGGCACCACCATGGTTGCAAATCATATTGTGCTAAGGAAAAAAGGTCCGTGGGTGAGGACAGTGGGGAAGGAAAGGGCTTGCTGGAACTTTAGGGATGATAGAGTTGTGAGTTCTAAAGTACATGTGCAATATGATTGAAAAATACAGTGAATGCTTAAAATTTTAAAATGAGTTACAATAAAGACATATTGTCATTACTCCTCTCAAAATACTTCCTCTCACTTCAAACACATCCCATCATTCTTAGCACTTTTGGAAGGGGTTCTGCAAGTCTTCTTGCATATCTTTTGTTGTGCTGTCCAACTGTCTTGATGTCTTGCATCAGTGGAAACCTATTCATGGACATTTTGACTTTGGGAAAGAGGCAGAAGTTGGATGGTGCCATATTGGTGAGGAAACAGGATGAGGACCTGATGAAATGTTTTCACGAGTCTGCCTTCCCATTGGATGGTGCTCAGTGGCAACAGTCAGTGTATTTGTCATTACGCTTCGTAAGACACTCAAGAAGAACTGCTTCAGAAAGTGGCAAGAATGATGGGACAGTATGTTCTAAGCAAGGGGAATTGTTAATGGATCTCTTTTTGTAATGATTTTTTAAAAATTTAAACAT
The DNA here is from genome assembly GCA_004025085.1 of Thryonomys swinderianus. Taxonomy (NCBI): domain Eukaryota; kingdom Metazoa; phylum Chordata; class Mammalia; order Rodentia; family Thryonomyidae; genus Thryonomys; species Thryonomys swinderianus. Next base: position 28,210 of record PVIC010004876.1, on the reverse strand, counting down.
TCCTGTATATTTGGAATGGCAAAGAACAAGTGATTTTCACATGGGCTAGATAAGAAGAATCTTAGTGAAATAGAAAGGTAAAGATCATTGAAGAAAGCAGGCTACAAAACTGTAGACAACTTGAAAAATATATCCGGGAAGATACAGTCCACTGAGACATTCATAGTGCTGATCTGCGGGTGGCAGAAACAAAGATGTTACCCTTTTGTTTATTTGTTGTTGTTTGTTTATTTTTTGCATTACTAGGAACGGAAGCCAGGTCCTTCCCACTGAGCTGCCTCCCCAGCCATTTTTATCTTGGGTCTTGCTATGTTGCTAAGTTGCCCAAGTGGAACTTGACCTTGATATTCTCATGCCTCAGTTTCCCAGATGCTGGGACCACAGATGTGGGCCACCACATTTGGCTACTCTTCTGCTTTTTGTTTGTCTCTATTTTCTAAAGATCTACAACCCAGGAATAAGTCTGTCATGAGTTAAACAGACTTTCCAAATTGATATGGTGTTGTCTTAACCCCAAAGTCTCAGAATGTGACATTAATGGAAAATGAGTTGTTCAGGTGAGATTAGGGAAGTTAGGATGGAATTCTACTAGGTATTGTTGTCTTTTGCCCAAAATGACTGGTGTTCAGAAAGAGATGGACAGATGGACAGACAGACAGAGAGGTAACTGATACAACATCTCTAATAAGAAAGAAATTACTTTATTTGAGACAAAAATCTTATTATGTAACTCAGGCTGGTCTTGAACTCACTAGGCTGTCCTCAGACTGAGAGAAATCTTCCCGCCTCAGCCTCCCGAGTATTGAGATTACAGTTGTGCACCCTCATGGCTGGTCTACTGACTTAAATCTAAAAATCAAAAGAGAAAGTGTGGAGCCTTGGTGAAGATGCCAGAAGCACCTACTCCTCAGGGCAGCAGCTTCTGTTTCCCCACAGCTCTCCTGGTGGAGGTGTCTCCCTCTCTGCCCACCAGGCAATGGATCTCAGGAATTAGCCTCCCCTGACTCACCCCTCTGGAGCCAGGCAGAGTTCTAGCTGGCCTGGACCCTTCCAGGAGGGCAAGATGTTCTCTGCCTGGCTGCCTGCTGAATTCCAAACCTGGGGCTGAGACTGGGAAGAGCACTTTGCAGGGGTGACACCAAGAGTGCTGGGTGACATAGGAGCTTCTGTGTGCCCTCAGAAGCATCACCCATTGAGCTCTGAGTCTATTATTGTAATGAAACGCACCACACCCTCATCCACGGTCCGAGGCTGGGCTTGGAAACCTGAGCAGAGGCAGGCTCTGCGATCAAAATAACTTCCAGGAATAACCCAGCCCGAGGTCTGCTCAGCCCCAGACAGTTGCCTCAGCCCAGGCTCCTCCAAGGCCCAGGCCTCCTTGCTCAGTCCTGGCTCCCTGAGAATGGGGTCATCATATCTCACATGCTGAAATGCAATCAGCTGGAACAATCAGCGGAAGCCTGGAGCTTTCTCCACAGGGGAGCCAAACGAGACCCTGCTTATCAAAGGGACAAGATTTACTCAGTTGCTACAAACTTCCAAAGACTTCCTTTCCCAAAAGAAAGGCCGGAGGAAGGTCATGTCCTTCAGCCACATCCATTGAGCCTGGAGCTCCATCTGCTTTACTTTAGGCCAGTCAGGTGACCCCTCCTCCACCAGCTGCCGGGGGGAAAATTCTGTATCTCTCAGAGGGCCCTGCAGGAAGAGGCAGCAAGCTTCGGGGCCCTCACAGCCAGTGACCAGGGGCAAGGCTCTGCATCTCTCAGAGGGCCCTGCAGGAAGAGGCAGCAAGCTTTGGGGCCCTCATAGCCAGTGACCATGACTGCGCCTGCACATGCACCTGCCTGTCCACCTGGGCCAAGCAAGGAAGGAATGGGAGGGTAGGAGGGGAGGGGAGGGGAAGGAAGGAAGGAGGGAGAGGAAGGAAAGGGCAGGAAACCACAGGAAAGAAGCGGGAAGGGTAGAGACAAGGCTCCCCCAGACCTTACTGTGAAGCCTGCACTGAGCCGGGCCACCAGCCAAGCCCCACACCCTTGAAGGCCCTGCTGGTCTGATCTCCCTCCTCCCCACATCTAGTGAGTCCTCCTCAGACCTCTTCATCATCACGTCCTGCACATGCTTCAGTGCTCCCCCAGCAGGTCTGACTTTGTAGTTCAGACTGCCCCTGAGCTCACTGTGTAGCCCAGGCAAGCCTTGAACTCAGCAATCTTCCTGCCTCTGTCTCCTGAGTGCTGGGATTACAGGCGTGAGCCACCATCCCTGGCACTGTGGTACGTGGTACTAATTGCTAGTAGGCGTGAGTCACCAGGCCCTGCACTGTTGTATGGGGATCAAACCAGGAACCTTACACTTGCTAGGCAGGTTCTGGAACCACTGAGCTAAATCTCTGGCCTGAGCTTGGTCTTCTTTGAGACATATGGGATCCACTCTTGAGAGTCTCTACTCCAGAGGACTCCTGGGTTTTCTGATATGAAAAGTCCACATAGAGAGGACAAATAACTGGGGGAGGGGGTACTGGGGAATTGAACTAAGAGCCTTCATAAAGAACTACGTCCTCAGTCATTTTCTTCTAAGTTGCATAAGCCTCCAACTTACCTTCTTCCCACCTTGGCCTCCCAGAGTACAGAACCCTTTCTCTATATCACAAGTAAAGCAGAGTTGTACGGAAGCGAAAGCATGCGCTTGCTGAGAGGACTCCATCTGTATCTGCCCACAAGTAAAGTGACTGATGCTCCAGGAAGCTGCAGCTGGGTCCCCTGCAGGTGTGACAATACAAGGCCCCTGCTTGGTCCGACACCCAGGCCTTGCTGGTTGTCTCTGCACCACCTGGCAGTGCCCTAGAGCAGTGGGTTTAAAGATGGCAACAATACATCCAATCAGCAACCTTCTCTAGATGGGCCCAAGAAGTGATCATGGAACTTTGTGTACTTGGAGGCACATCCGGGAATTCTCTGGCCTTCAGGCAGTAGCTAACCAACATCTAACAAGCAGACATCCTCACTTTTGGTGGGCGCCACTTGCTCATGAAAGGAAAACTAGTTTGCTGTGCTCATGACAGTATATCATCTACAAAAATAGATTCAGTTAAAAGTGCATTAATGAAGAGGACACTGGTTGCATCAGGTCACTAGAAACCAGTGCAGCAGGGCCGGTGAAAGTATTGCTCAGCTGGGCAGGAGACTTCAGGTGCCCCTGTTTCCTACCTGCATTTTCAGTCCTACCAGAGACAGCCTGTAGTCCTGGAAGCACTATGTTGCTCTGCATAAGAGTGAGCCAGTGAAAACAAGGACTCTTTCCTACGGGTCACCCTCAAGAATGGGACCGTTAATTCCCAGAAGCCCCAGGCAAACTTCAATTTGATCCCTCCATCTGCCAGATGAGGAGCTGAAGCTAAAACTAATCACTGGATGAGAAGGAGAACTGAGCAACTGACCCAAACCCCCAGGGACTCATTAAAACCAAAGAAGGCGGGGACAGGTGGCCCTGTTGGCAGGCAACAGCGCACATGAACTTTGCCCACAATTGCAGGGAATTCATAGAACCCCCTCAGATCATCCCTTAGGATTCCCTGAGAAAAGAGGGCCAGACGCTGTGTCAACACCAGGAACCAAACACATGGAGAAGTGGGCATCCTGTGACGGGACCTTACACAAGGACCAGCGCACTGCACAGAAGCAGACTGCATAAAGATGTTCCTAGCAAGGGTGAAGAGCAGGTGGAGGAGGGAAGTGCTCTGGGAAGAGATGGGAGCCAAGTTGGTTGTAAGGATGGCCAAGAGTCCAAGAAAAGGAAAGGCAGGAAAAACAGATACTCATGTCCAGAAAAAGCCCAGAGTTTTTCACATGACAACAGTTTGCAGCTGCGGTCACAGCTAAGCCACTGGCCAGACCACTGCTGTGTTTGTGTTGAGTCCTTTTGATGACAGCATGAATTTTGAGAACAAAGCTGCAGGCTGTGGATGTGTAACCAGATCCCAGGCACAAAAATAGCTTCTCTTCACACACATGCCGAGGGGCTGATCTCTTGGCTTCGAAAGGGCTTCGTCTTTTGTACAATTTAGAGGATTCCTCAAAAGCCACCACCCAGGTGAACATCTGAAAATTTCTGTTGGGCTAGATCCAGCACGTGTAACACTCTTCTAGTCATTTGTAACTTTCCTGATTAACATTGCCTTCTTTTTGAAAAATTTAGTATCTTTTGATGCTAATTTGAGATATACATATCACAGAATGATTTATCAGGTTAGAGTTCTCATAGTAACATTAAAAGAGAACAGGGAACTATATGGGAAGCTCAAGAGTAACCTTTTCTGTAGAGACAGTACACGTATTCACTTGAGTCCCGGTATGTCCCTGAGAGGGCACAACAGTTAGTTTGTGCCTTAATTCAATCTCTCAATTGCATTTTATACTCAGAGAAGTCAATACAAAACCACAAGGAGCTATAGATTCATAACAGGTAATGGGGAGAAATTAAGATAACTTATTATATGTATTTTAATACATTTGTTAATAAACAAATACAGAAATAGTTACATGCAAATCCCTTTCCTTATATGAAATAAATTATATTCATCTATAACTTTGTTTCCTTCTTTTGATTTTTAAAGGTATTTGCAATGAATCATTTCAATATATTTTATTTAATACTATCTTGTATATGGTCTATCATTGTTAATCATCATAATTTATTATAGAATTAGATTCAATGGCAAAATAACCATTTCTGTATTACTGGATGTTAGTTTTTTATTCTCATAATCCTACTTAAATGCTTCATTATAAGAATAATTTTCCCTTATTTTGAACTATTTAATTCTCAGGAATAGAAAAATGGGATCAAAAATAACATATTAGGGATTTTCATAACAATTTCCATATTCTCTTCCAAAATAATTCAGTAGGGCCAGAGATTTAGCCCAGTGGTTCTGGTGCCTGCCTCACAAATGCAAGGTCCTGAGTTTGATCTCTGGTAAGCACAAACAACAATGTTGGGCATGGTGACTCACAGCCACCAGCAATCAATACCACATACCACAGTGGTGGGTGTGGTGGCACATGCCTGTAATCCCAGCACTCAGGAGGCCGAGACAGGAGGATTGCTGAGTTGGAGGCTTGCCTGGGCTACATAGTGAGCTCAGGGCCAGCCCGAACTATAAAGTGAGACCTTGTCTCAAAAAAAAAAAAAAAAAAATTCAACAGATTTCTCACTTCCACCAAGAATATCTGAATTCCAAGCTATCTGTAGGAATCACAAGCTTTGATATTTATGTTACTTTGTCTTTCATCACAAATGTGTATGAGACTTATTTCCCCTAGTATTTATTAAATTCATTTATTCTCTTTTATTTCCACTTCTGTGAACTTTTCTCATCATTTATAGTTTTAAGGATTTTTTTTTTACATGCTTAGAGATTTGTAAGCATCTTTTGCTTTGTTTTGTGGTACCAAGGATCAAATTCAGGACAGACACAGCAGCCCCAGAACCTGAAAGCATCTTTTATATGTTTTTCCACATTGAATCTCTGAGTTTATTACATTTATATTCCCTTCTCCCACGTTGCTGTCATCTACTATTCATTGTTGTACCATGTGCCAAGCTCTGCACTGAGTAACTTCATCATGGCAACCAGATAAAGAAGTATTATTCCTATTCTTGGTGGAGAAATGAAAGCTTCACCACTTACACATTTTGGCAACATTACAAGGATGAAAGTGTCAGACTTGCATCTTGGTTCCACCCTGTCCTGTGACCCTTTCTCCCGGGAGTTCTAGAGTTGTTCATATAGCTTCTTCCTGTATTTCTATATTTCATTTCTCAGTGTTTGATGACATGGGTGTTCACTCTGCATAGCCATGTGTGCTCATACTGCCTCACCTTTCTGTTCCTCTGTCACCATATTTACCACTGAGCCTGCCTTTATTGATCTCACTTGACATGATCTTTTAATAATCCTCACCTATGCATTGCTATTTTTGTTTTGTAGAGTTAGTCTGATATTCTTGGGGAAAGAGAACTGGGACAGGGTGGGGCATAGAAGGGAAAGAAAAAATTTGACGATAAAATGAAAAAAATGGAAACAAAGCTTATGTATAGAGGGGTGGAGGAATTGAAAGGAGGGCAGGGGAATGGGAGATATAAGAAGCAAGATATATCATGTACATGTACAAATTCTCAGTGATGAATGTGATCATAAGGTATACCTAAAATATACCAATTAACCCAATAAACAACAAAAAAAGTAGACTATCACCTTTGAGTCACGTGGAGAGTTTTGTTTTAGAGAAACTTCTCATAATTCACCTTACCCACTTTATTTATAAAATTAACCTGAACAATGTGTTCTTTCAAGAGGGAGGAGAAAAATGAGCCCTTGAACAGTTGTGCTTTGGTCAACAGTAGAAGTGAGACAAATGTGAAGACTCTGAGCGTGTCTTCCCTGACACATGCTCAGTGTCGTCTGCCAAGTGCCAGGTGTGACAAGCCACGCAACTATGATAAAGCTGGACCATGGGGCATTGCCCTCTACCCCTTATAGTCTCTGGGACCAGTCCAGATGCCCCACCCTTCTTGGCATTAGGTTTTCTCCGCTGTTGATCTGTCAAATTCAGACACAAATGCTGAGACTGGCCTAGGTTTGTCCTTTTCACTGGAACTGTCTCCTCTAACTCCAACCAGGACACTGGCTGCTCTCTTGCCACGTAAGTGTCCTGGTATGCCGCCCACATTTCAGATGCCAGCCAGGCACTCCTTTTAGCTGTATTCCATAGCCTCCAAACTGACAATCTAACTCCCCCAAGTTGTGAGAACATAGCTGTGGCTGCTGTGTTTCTGAGGTGACCAAGGTATTGTTACCCTGGGATACAGATTGCTGAGTGTCCAGATCTGCAGCTGTGGCTGCTCTCCTTTGAGCAATTCTATTTACAAAAGTACTTATCAGAGAATCAATTCCCATAATCCTGAACTAGAGGCGAGCTCCTTGACAGCTGGCTTGTTCTCCCCCAGTGCAGAGGAGGTGAGAAGGGCCACTAAGCAGTCTTCCTGATCACGCAAGACCTGGACACTACCTCTGGACACAGCTGACCCCTGTGTGTCTGTATCTACAGAGCCCCAGCACACACAGCGGTCAAGCTTTTCTTTCCTGCTCTTATGGACCTTGGAGCCTATCTTTTCAGACTTCCTACTTTTCCTGAGCTTTTGCATTGGCTGATTTACAGGCCTTGTGCACTCATCTCTTTTATTGCTGCTGGCAACTCCCTGGCCATCCATGTTGGGCATTTCCACAGCAAGCCTATTTATTTCTCAGTCATACATGCATGTGTTGGGCTCTGAGCAATTTCAGTTTATCCACATACCTGATTCTACTGCTAGATCCTGCTGGGATCCCATATCAATGTTGTGTGTGGTGTGTGGTGTGTGTGTGTCTGTGTCTGTGTGTTTGACCAATAGTTTGTTCTGTGGTTGTTTAGATACCTAGTGCATCCAATAAATAATAATCACAATTTTTGACTCTTATTACAATGATGAGTCAGTGGGTTAGAAATGTGTGACTCAGACCATGTCAGCTTCCTGGGGCCACCATAAAACAGTCCCAGGAGCTGGGGGCAGGGCTTAAAACAACAGATATTTATTCTCTTACAGATCTGGGTCCAGACGTCTGAAATCTGGAGGTTGGCAGGGCCATGTTCCCTTGAAGTCTCCAGAAAACAACCTTCCCTTGCCTCTTCAGTTTCCCACACAGCCTGAGATGGCATCACTCTAACTGTGCCTCCATCATCACCTGTCACCGTCCTGTGTCTCTAGCTTCTCCTCTCCAAAAAGGACAGCAGACCTATTGGATTAAAGCTGGCCCTAATCACCTTATCTGTAAGACCCTTTGTAAGGTCACAGTCACAGATAACAGGAGTAAGGACTTCAGGGTATCTTTCAGGGGCCTGTGATTCAACCATAACAGCTAAAAGTTGCCTTTGATCTCTTTCTTCTTTGCTCCTTTTTAATTCCGTCTTTGGCCTCACTAGGACCTGTTTTGTCCCTATCTCTACCCTTGTCCCTCAGTTCTGTTCAAATCTACACTAGCATTCAAGGAAGGAGGAATTGGTATCAGCTCACATGGAATTAAGATGCCGTTCAAGCCAAAGTAATGAAACTAACGATGGAGCCTCTTGCACCAGGGAGGTGTTGTACAGAAGGCGAGTGGTTGGTCCCCGAGCTTATTTAAGGGAGACATTTGCTTGGTCTCCTGATGCAAAGGCCAGCCCTTCTGACAGGAAACCTTAAAGTCCTCTGGGATCTGAGCCTGCCTTTCTAGGCCTCCCTCTGGCCCCAGGGCAGCCCCTTTTCCTACACCTGTCCACTCTTCTGGGTGGAATGACTCATGTGGTCAGGTAGACTAGACATGCACACCTGTGTGACCCCAGGCGAGGCTTTCCAGATCTGGCCAACACACACTGGCATCCAAGTCGTGGGCTGCTTCTTAAGGAACACAAGAGGATCCAGAGGAGGCCACTAATGCTCTCAGCCATTAGTAAAGGACTGCACTCCAAGCACTGTGCAGACAGGAAAGAGGAGTCTAGGCCAGGCTGTAGGACAGGAGACGCATGTGTGTTCTTGGGCTGTTTTCTTGCACCTATCACCTGGGGGAATGATCAAGCAATAGAGGCTTATTTCTCTGAGGAGTCCTCAGAATCTCCCCACATGCTGGTCTGGGCATCATTAGCAATCACAGGAATTGACACAAAAATGAAATCTATCTGTCCACCCCTTGTCTAGACCTGGAAGAACAAACATCTCTCCTATTCTGATCGGAGCTACCTTGACCTCTATTGCTATCTGACCAACCCCCACCCCATCCTTTCTGGTGGTAGCAAATGGAGTTCAAGACAGACAAAGCAGGACCCAGAGCCCCTCTGTGTGAGGAGCATGGGAACTTTCCTGCACCCTTCTCTTCAGCCTGCCTCTTTTCTGTCAGCCTTGCAGCTTTTTCCCTCCCCTTGAATCCCATAAAGAGTTCACATGGTTCATCAGCCTGCATTTGGTGTCATGACATAACCGGTCAGCTCCAGTGTCCACACTCATTCCCAGAGTGTCCAAGGGTCAGTCTCTGGGCTTCTGGGAAGCAGGTGCCAAGGCTGGATGGCCAAGGCTTGGTGGTTACGCTACATGGGAAAGAGCAGGGCTGGGCAAAGAGGGCCACAGCGGTACTGCAGCCTGATGAGGCCGGGGTTCCCTGGAGCACAGGCTGCCCGGGGACACTCATTTTGGGAAGGGATGCTGAGCTGCTGTACACCTAAACCTGCTCACCTCAGACACTGAGGAGCATCCAGGAAAAGTAGGGGCTCTGGGGGAAACTGAGGCAGGTTGTGGAAGCGCCAACGGTCTCTGGAAAGAAAGCGTGGTGATCCTGGCGGCACACCTCCATGGCTATCACTGTCGAGATGCTTCAAGGTGTACACAGTGTGATAGAAAATCACTGTGAATGTTTAACACTTTCAAAATAATTACAGTAACCTCCTTCAAAATACCCCTCACTCTTGTTCTGTTTGTTGTTCTTGACACCTTCTAAAGGACAATGACCTGAGGAGAGGCCTGTGCTGTGTGGCTGAGTGTGGCAGGAGCCCACCAGCCCCTATAAGGATGCTTCTAATGGGCAAAGCCCTGACTGCTGTAGCACAGGCACTCAGAATGTTTTTATTTTATGAATGTTAACGCACTAGAAACTCGTAACACGGCCAAGCAGTTACGAGCTCAAAAGCTTTGTGAGAGATTTTCTCTGAGGGCTTGTTAATGTGATCTGTTAATGGAATACTCCCGAATCAGAATCCTTAACTGGAGCTTTCAAAGAGAGGCTGGGCATGTGTGGCTGCTCTCAGCGAGGCAGCGTGGCCTGCGTGCCTGCCTCGTCTTCAGTGGTTGGGGAGGATGGGCAGAGAGGAGGACACCAACAGTGAAGTTTGGGGAAATGCAGATCTCAGCATTACAAAATGAATCAGTGCTGCCCACCACCTCACCCAACCCCAGCGCCCAAAAGCACAGGCAGCGCTCGCTGAGCTGTCCTTCCTGCCTAAAGTCCTGAGTGCCTGAGACTAGACACATGGAAGGAAATTCTGCCTATCCTGAGCAGCGGCTGTCTGCGATTCTACTCAAGGGTTATAGTGGCAAAAAGGGTCTGAGCACAGGAACTGGAACTGGTGCCTAGGCGGAAGGAGATGGATGCGGTTCTGGAGTTCTCAGTATAATGCTGCCTTAGAAACACTTTTCTACGCGAAGGCTGGGCTGAATGAGTAAGTGAAGAACTGAACACATCTGCATTTGTGAGCAGGGTTGAGCCGAGCTGAATTCTAGTCACGAGTATCAGAGACAAAACTTCAGGTTCCGGTTGAGGAATTCCTCATCCCCAGCGTTCGGTCATTCACACACTCTGTGGTGAACTTCACAGAAGAGCCATGAACTTTCCTAGTCCATGTAAACAACATCCCAAATGTTCTTAGATGTCACCCTGTCCACCCAGATCTTGTCTTTCTTAGACCATGGTCCCATTTTTCTTGAATTGTTAATTGGCTTTACTTGAGCATGCAGGGTTTAAGGTCCCTCTAAGGGTTCTTTGTGGAAACAGGTCTGGGAAACCCTAGATACTACATTTCTGACTTATAATCTGTAACATACACTTATCCATTAAAAAAAATTCTTAAAAATGTGTAACATAAAGAAGCCTATTTAACTTCATTTAACTTGCCATTTCTGAAATTTCTTTGTCCAAAAGAAATCCTTTTTACAAACAATATCCTCTGGACCTGTCATATTGCCCACATCTTAATCCCAAAAGCTTGTCACTTTACATGGGTTGTTGTTGAGGGAGCTCAGGACCCAGAGTCTGGAAGTTTACCCTGTATTACCCAAGTAGGCCTATCAAATTACAAGGACTTAACAGACAGGCTAGGTCAGAGGATGAAGGAGATAAAACCAGGGACTGGTCAATGAAGAAGAAAGGGGAGTGGTCTCTAGAGACCAGAAACATCAAGGAAATTCTCTCCTACACTCTGATTTTAGGACCCTTTTTAGATTTCTGAGCTCCAGAACTGTGAGAGAATGAATCTACGTTGGTTAAGGCCACCACATTTATAGCAAGTTGTTACACAGCTATAGGAAACTAATTCCATAGGACACATATTAACATCTCATATTCAGCTAATAGAAATCAGAAATGAAAGACACTTTTGCTTAATTATCATATAGGTGGTATGATCAAAAACTATGATGAACATTTAAACTGTAAAAAATATGCATTGCCATTAATTTGCCTCAAAATATTACCCCTCATTTCAAATACAAGAGAATAAGTGTGTTTGAAGGAAGGGGAAATATTTTGAGTGGGGATAATGGCAATGTATCTTTTACTGTAATCAATTTTTAAAAGTTAAACATTCACTGGACGGTTTGATCACACTGTACACTATGAAATGACCCAAACAACCACTTCCTATTTACCTTTAGTTCCTCCCAGACCTGTGCTAGCTGTAGAAGCGTTCCTCCTCTCTCTGATCAATGTGTACCATGGTCATTTTGTCCACACACCATTATCACAGGGCAAGGACTATGGCCTGAGCTCCTGTCCCCATGGCAGGCCTCACACAAAGCTATGAGAAGGCTGTGCTTTCGAGGGGTACACTAAGTAACTGTGTGTTCCCTGCCAGTGCAATAGACCCTGTGGGTGAGTGCTATGCTCCCCGTGTCCTCGAGCTTCATGTCATTTCTTGACAAATCTAACTAAATAATATCACTCCTACTTCTTAGGCTTCTCTCTGGAATATTCTGGGAAAGAAGGTGGCAAACAGTCTTTTTGGATGAAGTTCAAGCATCCCTCAAGGGTTGAAGTGTTGAAATTTAATTCCCACTAGGAGATATTAGGAGGGTGGAAATTTAATCCCACTCTGGTGTTTATAGGTGGGAACTTTGGGAGGTGATTGGAACTAGATAAGGTTATTTGAGTAGAGTACCCAAGGCTGGATCCTGGTAGCTTTATAAGAAAAGGGAAGGAGATGAGAGTGAGACTCATAGACGCATGCTGGCTCCCTATCTGTCATCAGATGCCACCTTGCACTGCCTCAGAGACAGAAAAAGAGCATCACTAGGTACAAACTCTTTGATCTTAGACTTCTAGGCTTGTGAGGCAAAATAAACCTCTTTCTTGATAAAGTACATAGCCTCACATATTTTATGATAGTGGCAAAACATGAGCTATTACAGCAAAGTAATTTTCTGAGTTACTTTTTTTTTGTTTGTTTGAGACAGGGTCTCACTTTGGAGTTCAGGCTGGCCCTCAGCTCACTATGTAGCTCAGGCAAGCCTGGAACTCAGCAATCCTCCTGTCTCTGCCTCCCGAGTACTGGGATTACAGGTTTGAGCTGCCAAACCCAACATTTGTGGTATGTGATACTGACCACCAGTGGCATGGGCCACCATGCCTGGTATTGCTGTATGTGGTTACTGGGTATTGAACCAGGGACCTTGCACTTGCTAGGCAAGCACTAGAACCACTGAGTTAAATCTCCAGTCCTCCAAGTTACTTTTGAGAATCAGTTCCATATCAAAGTTTGCAGCCAGAATTAATTTGATTGTGATGCTACATTACAAATTCTTGCTTATAATTTCTTGGTGAAGGAAGGTTGGTAGGGTGGAAAACACATAAAGAGCATAAATCCTTACTTCCCAAAATTGTGTGAAAGAAAACTGGATCAAAAATGCAATAGCTGACCCAAAGCAGTTCTTTATTTTCCTTCTTCAGGTCTTTTCTACAAGAACTCAGCAGTGTTCTACAGATGAAGCCTACAGTGCACTTGCAGTTACAAAGCATCGTTCTTCAGTAGACAAGAGAAGCAGCTTAAAGATTTTCACACAGTCCCAGTGTGTGGCTTCCTCCCTCACATTTTGACACACTGTTCCTGTGAGCACACTCCTTCCTCCCCCCTGCTGGCTTCAGGTCTCAAACCTTCATCAGACCTCCGTAAGCTCACTAGCCAGTAAGCAGATTTTCATCCCTTAGCACACCTGTCACTCTCTTATGTGCTGTCTGGTGGTCTTTTCCCATATCCAGAGCCAGAATTTCCCAGTGAGGTCACAATCTGAGATACACAGGTTAGGATATCAACATCTGAGCTTGGCAGGGCAGAACCCACTTCAACCATTACAGTTAGTAGCACAACTACCATTTTCATCAAGGTGGCAATTAAGACTCAGTTCTGACAAATGAGATGGAGATCAAATTCTATCTACTGTGTGGGACTAGAGGGAAAACTCATGTAGTTCTTTCTCTCTCTCCCCTTCTTCCTTCTTGAACATGGATACCGGCCAAGAGGTAAGGCAGGCATTTCGCTGCAGTAAGTACAAAAGCCAGGCGCTAAAAATGGAGGAGGAAGAAGTCAGAAGAAATCCAAGTCCATAATCATGTGTTTAAATCATTATACTATCTCTGGACTAATTCCTTTTCACCAGAGAAAAATAAACTTCCTATACCAAAGACTGGTTCTTTTTTTTTTTTTCTTTTTGGAGACAGGGTCTCACTTTGTAGTTCAGGCTGGCCCTGAGCTCACTATGGTGCCCAGGCAAGCCACCGCGAACTCAGCAATCCTCCTGTCTCTGCCTCCCAAGTGCTGGGATTACAGGAGTGAGCCACCACATCCGGCATTCAAAGACTGGTTCTTAATCAGGAACCAATTTCACACCCACAGTGGACATTTGGCTATCCATGCATGGAGACATTTTTAGATACCACAGCTGGAGAAAGTCTTGTTGGTATCTTATGGGGAGAGGAGAAGGGTGTTGTTTTGTTTTTTCATTTTTTTTTATTGTGCTGTAGTGCACAGAGTGACCCACAGCTGAGGACTGTCCACCCAATATGGCAGAACATTCAGCAGCCAGGAAACAAATTGCACTTTCTGTGTCTCCCTGAACACCTGTTTTGTGCCCTGTTTTGAGCCAGCTGTCCAAGGCTCTTTGCTCCTCCTGGTCTGTAAGGACAGAACCAAATATAAAGTTCCTTCATCTCTTGAACTCATGAATCCTAATTCCAAACTACCAGAAGAAAACTACCTGGTATTTCTGAATCCAAAAACTACCTGATATTTCTGAATCCAAACCCTAATTTCTGGAGTAGAGAATATGATTGTCCCATCTCAGTCAGGCTCCAGATTAACTTCGAAAGCCATGTAGCTTGATATGGCTGTTGTGTCCTTGGCTTAAGGATGGCAGCAGATGCTAGGAGGAGGCTGCCTACAAATGGGGTCGCTGACTGGGAGGACTACCCAGAGGCTGTGTCCTTCAAGATGGGACCCATGCCCTCAATATTATAGCCTTCCTGCACCTAGCACAGCCCCCTGTAAACAGTAGGTTCTCAATAAACAAATAAAGAATGGATAAGAGGACAGGGAGATAGCAAAATGTGCTGCAGTTAAGGGCCTGTGTCTGCAGTATTGGAGTTGCAGGGCACTGGAATGGTTAGGAGAGAGTCTGTTCCTCTCAACCAGCCCAGATTCATCTCAGAAGTGGTTCAAAAACAAAAACAAAAACAAAAAAAGTCTCCACACCTGTTCCTTGCATACATACTGAATATTTTTTCCTGGGTTTCCAGAATACTTTGACAGCTGCAAGGTATGGCTATATGCCCACTGAATGTGGCTTCAGATTAACATTTAGACCCATTGCTTTAATTTTAGAGTTCTTTACCTAGAAAGGTGTCAGAGCTTGAATAAAAATGGACTGAGCTTATTATTTTAAAACAACTAATAGTTTATATTATTTAAAGATAAATATATTTGATGCTCCTCCAGATTTTTGAACACTTTGGATAATTTACAGTTCCCTCTATAAATCCCCACCAGCCCCCTTCAATCCACCTATCCGAGCTAAGACTTCCTCCCTATTCCCTAAGGCCTTCTCCTACCACGCCTCCATATGTGTCTGTCCAATTGTCAGGGCTCAGCCAATTAACTGACTGGACAAACAGGTTCAAGAGTATTTCCAGCTGGGAATATGTTTTCATTTCTAGCCCAGAGCATGGGTCTGTGTTTTACCAGGGGTCTTGTAATGATGTAATCTCGGGACTGAGAGGAGGCAAAGGTCTCTTTCACTGTTGCTGGTCAGTGAGAAGGAAAATTTTGATTGATGGTATTTCACTGGACTACAAACCTTAATAATAGTACCCATGTGTTCAGCAGCTACCGGTGTCACTTATCAAATACTGTGATGTACATTTCACAAACGTTGTCACAGCTGCCATTGTACAGGCTCTCCCCCGCCCCCCATCGGGCTGCCCAAAGAAATCTGGAAAGGGCCTCCTTCAGCATTTCTGTATTCTTTTCTGGTCCCATAGATGTCTCTCAGAATCAAAACTCAAGGCTGGGGCAAGGAGTGGTGGCACACACTTGTAATCCCAGCACTCTAGGAGGCTGAGGCTCTCAAATTTGAACCCAGTCTAGGCATTAGAAAAACAAATAAAACTTTTAGGCCAAGCCAGAATCCTGCTCTTTGTTTCCCTAGAAATATCTAAGAGAGAATTTTTGCAAATCACAAGTGCATCAGTGTTCAATATAACTATTAAATTCACTGCCAAGGCAAAACCTTGGGAAATAAAGAATCTTTTTGTCAGTAAAGTAAATTTCACTTTATCTGTTTCCCTATTTCTCTATACTTCTCCATACCATCCTCTCAGTGTTTGAAAATGAGGCACATTCACATGTCAAAATTTTTCCAAAAGCCAAGTGAAAAAAAAATCTAAGAATTTGCTCCTTCCTGAACATCTTATGAGGGGATTTTGGCCTGTTCTGTTCTTCTGGAGGACCTCAGACCTCTTCAAGGGGTAGGTTTGGGATGGAGGGGAGGAAGATATAGAAAGAGCTAAGGGTATTTATCTGTCTTGTCATTGGAAAGCTGGCAATAATCAAAATATCTGAGGCAAGAAATGAACCAAAATCACCAGTAAGTCCAGCAGCAATAAACTTGATAATAAAGCCTGCATATTTAATTCCAAAGCTGCTGTGTCTGTTTGACTGAGAATGTGTGCAGCCCATCTATGCAATTTGCATAGCAATTTGAAGAATGCGAGGGTGTGAAATATTAGCCACTCTGTATAATAACTAAGGCAAGTTTTTTTTTCTGCTCTGTTATGGAGCTTAAATGCTGAGGAAAACATTT
Organism: Thryonomys swinderianus; assembly: GCA_004025085.1. Lineage (NCBI taxonomy): Eukaryota > Metazoa > Chordata > Mammalia > Rodentia > Thryonomyidae > Thryonomys > Thryonomys swinderianus. The sequence goes on along the minus strand of PVIC010004876.1, from coordinate 12,025 downwards.
TCTTTAGGTTTAGAAAATTTTATTTTAGACCAGTAGGTGTCAAAATTTGTAATAATGAATGCTTTCGTCAGGGATAAGAAGGCTGTAGTTTCTGATTATAGTTATAAATGTTTTAATAGCTGTCACAGTTAATCATTAAGAGAAGTAGTTTTCCTTTGTATGTGGAAGACCAAACCTGTAAGGGAAAGAAAAAAAGATGTCAGTGCACAAGTTTCCATAAGGCAGCAGGTCTTTAAGGGAGGTTGGTATCCATCCATTTGTCCGGCAGTCAGCATATGGGCGTGGAGATGAGGGTTTTGGGGAAGTGTCTCATGAAATGGCTTTTGCCCTCAGAGAGTCATGGTGAAGAAAATGCTGTGCTGTCTTTAGTGCTATTCCAGGCTGAGGCACAGGAGAAGTCAAAGCCTGCCTCTGTGCATTTCCTCTCTGGTTTGCAGACATGGTTCGGACTTGCAGGAAACGTTCCCCAGACAGAAGAGAAGTTGCCCCTGTGTTAGCAGTGAAACAAAAGAGACTAAAAGGTGCTCTAGAGGGTGACACATTAATGCATGAAGGAGCAAAGAAAGGGATGCGGCCAGCTAGATTCGTTTCCTTTTTTGATTTTCGGGAGGCCAACTTTCATTTCCCCCAAGAACATGCGGAGTTGGCATGGGAACTCCCAGCAGGGCCAGCGCCTGGTAGGAGCTGGGGACAAAACACTGAGGTTTGAGGCAAAATGAGAAAGACATAAAATGCTGGAAACTCCTCAGATATAATGGCATTCTACCTCATGATTATACATTTTATGTAGGTGGACAGTGGATTCTGTGTCAGGCACACAATGGAGTTAGAGGTGTGTGTGTGTGTGTGTGTGTGTGTGTGTGTGTGAGTGTGCATAAGAGTTAGTTTGTACACAAATCGGTGTGTTGTCATGTGGTCTGTTTTTTGTTAGAATAAAAGTCATGAGGGGCACTTGGATGTACGGTGGCTGGCCTTGTAGCTCTTTCTTTTTTGCGCGCCTGGCTATAAATGTCCAGAGGAAGTGAGTCCACATAGCTTATGACCTCATTTCCACCATTTCTCTAAAACCCTGTCAGGAGTGGAGGAGAAGGCTCACTGAGCCAGTCATATCCTGGGGATTGCCGGGAAGGGATGAGCCCACATGGCACCACGAGCTGCCTGGCCTCACTCCACCCTCCCAGGCCACCCTGACCACACCGTTCTTCAGAAAGTAAAATGAGGTGGGAGCTGTTCCCAGAAATGAAGAGCCCAGGCTTAGGGTCCAGCTAACAGCATTAGTTCCCCACAGAAAGATCCAACTGTAACAGTGACAGAGGTTTTCCGTGATTATGCCATGGAAATTAGTCAGTCAACAAGATCAGCACAGCATCTATTATTGATGATGTTTGCCAAACCAGAGATAAAATGAATGCTTTATCTTGAACCAGTGACAATGATAAATGACTTCTGTTAAATCAATAGATCAATTAAAAGTCAATAAGTCAAGACATCCAAAAGTCGTTCAAAGCAATATACTATCACAGCCCACAGGTCAGCTTTCCTGGGAGTGAAGGCCTGTGGACACCTGAGGCAACCTGTGGATATACAGGTCAAAAGTCATATTCTCTTCCTTTTTCTTCTCATTCCTTTGACTTCTCAAGAAAGTAGAAGCTCAATACAATGTGCAGTTCAGTGCATTTTATGTGTATGGTTTGTAGAGGCCACATATGTGGAACCCCAAGAAGAGAAATTCTCCATGGTGCAAGTGCCCTACACCAATAAAGGCCTGTTCAGTCCCTGATATTTTCACCATTGGACAGATTAGAAAACTGAAGTTCTTGGAAGGTGTAAGTGAATGCTAGATGTAGAAGGGAGGATCACAAAGCATAGATCATGTATGTGGCTAGAATAAGTCCTGACCACAGAAGTCCTTGGAGTTCCCCTCCTGTGGCTGGATGGAAGGGAAGTGGCAGGCCCAGGATGTACTCTTGCATGTTGAGGACAACCTCTCACTTTTTTTGCTTTTCTTTTCTTTTTTTTTTTTTTTGGTACCGGAGATTGAACTCAGGACGTTGTGCTTGCAAGGCAGACACTATGACACTGAACTAAATCCTGGACCTTCTTCTTCTTTTTTAAAATTGGATTCTTTATTGGTACATTTTATATACAGTTCACAGTCACACTCAACATTGGAGAATTTGTACCAGTATGTAACAGAAGTTAATTCTCACTTTTACCCATATCCCTACCCACCCACAACCCCTCACCTCTTTTATACATGCTATTTCTTTTTCTTTCTGAATCATATTTATTCTTTCCCCTCATTATGTTCCCCCACCACACACCCTTTGAATATTTCCTATTTCACAAAATCTATCATACATTCTAGAACTCATTTACATCTATAGGTTCTCATACTAGAGAAAAGATATGGTATTTACATATCTGTGATCTATTTGTTTCACTTCTTAGTGTGTCCTCAGGGTGTATCCATTTGCATATAAATGAATGAAACTTGTCATTCTTTGTGACAGACTAATACTTCATTTTATAAAAAACCACATCTTCTTTATCCAGTCAACAGTTGATGGGCATCTGGGTTGTTTCCAAGATTGAGCTATCACAAACTGAGCTGCTATGGACCTTCTTCTTCTTGATACACACACACACACACACACACACACACACACACACACACATCGTTCTCCTCACTCACACAAAATTACATGAAAATATAAGCACATCCACATATAAATGCATACACACTCACAGATCCTCATGCACTGACATATACACACACAAATGTATATAAACACAAATCACACAGATGTACACAAGTAAACATGCTAACATGTGCACACACACACACACACACACAGGCAGGCCTCTGGGGCCTCAGTCCTCATTCCACTCAGTCCTTCTGCATGGCAAGACCAGACCATGTAGGGAGACTGCAAAGGCACCATTGCTTTCCACCTAAGGACTCAGGAGGATTCCAACAGAGAACACTGGGAGAGGCTATCTGGATACAGTGGCAAGTAGGAAAAAGCACCAGACTCTGAGAATAGACTCTATATATTAAAGAGAAATCAGCACTTACAGAGGTTTGGTGGAGCCTGGTCAGAACACCCCCACCTGATCATCAAGGAAAAGAAAGAAAGTGTAACAGTTTTTTAAAGCTTGTATCTGGAAAAAATAGACCTTTGAAGTACAGTCAGGGTTCACCAAACACAAACATCTCTGGGAACTTAAAAGCATTAGTGAGAGCATTATAGAGCTCACAGATAGAGACAAGTATAGGTATTATATTCTTTGCTTCTTTTGCAAAGATTCTCACTAGGGCTAGTGATGCTCTGCATGGTTTCTCACAGTGAAGTGGGTGAGTCCCAGGCAGGTGGATGGGACTCTACAGGCAGAGCTGTGTGGGTTCCTGTCTAGCCCAGGATGACACAAGTGAATATATTCTGAAGTGTCCTTGGGGACACTAGAGGGTTCCACGTTTAAAGAAATGTCAAGCCTTAATCGGGCAGTGCCAGCTTTTTTGTTACCCCACTGCAAAGGTTACATGTTTAACAAACTGAAAAATCATGGTCTTTAATTGAATACACGTTGTGCTCAAATAACACTTATACATATATAAATAAATAAGAAGTCATTAAAGGACACAGTACCTGAACCCAAAGTCAAATACAATGAGGAAAACAAGAATTATAGAAATTAAAGAAGAGATACATTCCTTATAGCTACTCATATGTGTCAAGATATTACTATAGTAGCTAGAATCATGTGGAGTCATGAAGGAAATTTAACTCAAAAGCTTCTTGATAGAGTGTGAAGCACAGCGGGAGAGGCATGGACTGGTGTCCAGCAGAAAGAAGGAAGGTCAAAAAGTACATTTTACATGAAGCAAGAGGGTAACAGGGACCAGATTCCAGCCACCAGTCAGATTTAGGGCAAGAGAAAGAAGAAGTAGGTTGGATTTCATGTTCAACTCTGAAGGAGGGCTGTGAAGATCATGACTGAGAGTGTTAGGTTTTATTAGAAGGAAACTTGGAGACACTGAGGTTTCAGTTAAAATAGTGCCATGATCAAGAGAAGTTTATGAACATAGGCTGGAGGGAGGGATCACCCACTGTATCAAGGAAAATGGAAACAGGCAACAGAAATCAATGTCCCTGCCAGGTCACAGTTATGCTGATTCTTGAAAACAAAGGAGAGGAAACTCATAGATAACCCGGAAGTTATTAGTCCAGGTTACCACAATATAGAAGCCTGCCTGGTAATTGGGAAATACAGAAAAGATGACTGTCCAAAAAAAAAAAAATGTGGATCTTGGATTTAGATATGTTTAACTTTAAACATATAGGTAGAAATTTTCTGTCCAAAATAATCCATTATCATCATAATAAAGAACATCTGAACTTGGTCTGGATAAGGATAGTAAAATACAATAGTTTTGGAAGTGTTACTTTCTAGAACCCAAACCTTTCTACCAAGGTGGGAAGACATTAGTGCTAAAGATGTGGTTTCTACAAAAATCTGTCCAAACTGGGAGTACCTAGCCCCTTGAGGAGGAGATCTGTGACTACTCTGATTAAGAAGGAAACTACCAATTACTGGACTGATGTCAGGTGATAAGCAATTATTAGTAGACTTTGACAGGATTCTTGTTCTTGAGCAAATTGAATACTTCTTTAAAAAGATTATTAATATTCTTAGCTTTTCTTTTTAAAATAACTTTGGAGAGAATAATCTTAGCCATATGAATAGTTGCAAAAATATTACATTTCTTGCCAGATTTCTTTAGTCTTCTCTATTCTTTCTCAGTCTATCCTTGTTTCTGTTGACCTTGACTGTTCTGAGGACAGTTATTTTGTAGTTGGTTTTGTTGTGATAGTTTTCTTGTGAAAAGACTACAGTTAATGGGTTTGGAGAAAAAAAATCACAGAGGTAGTATCATTCCATCATGTGCAAGGCCACATCCACGTATATAATTTATTACTGATGCCAATGACCTTGGTCACCAGTCTGAAGTAGTGATTGCCAAGTTTGGCCAGTGCTGGGTGAATTGCTCCCTCCCCTTCTCCACTCTCTATTCCTTGGGTGGGAGTTGCTAAATCCAGCCAGCCTCAAGGGCAGGGGTAGATAGATGGGGGAAATTTCACTCTGTGATTTGGGTGGGTATCTATACAAATTATTGGAATTTCTTTGGTAAGGAAGCTGTGCCCCTTTCTATCCTATCTATCTACTCATTTATTCAATCATTTATCTCTGTCAGTATGCACTCATGTATCTACTTTACACCTCAGATTATAGGTAATGCAGTATTACGTTACTTATGCATTTGTTTAATTTTTTTTGGCTTTGGTAGCTTGATCAACTGGTTGATGAGCCCCCATTCTTACACAACTAAACCCTTCCTCACTTTGTGCTACTATATGATGCTGTAGACTAGTCTTGCGTTTTCTCTGGCCCAGTCTTAGAAAGTCATTTCTCCATAGCACCTTGGTCCCTTTCACTGGAGAACTGGATTTAGAAACCATGATGTGAGCACACAATGTGTTCGCTACTGCTGTGGTGTCCCTGGCCCAGCCTCTTTCAGTGGACAAAATGAGGACACACTTGTACCACTTAGGTTTGGATACTTGACATGTAGGCCTCTGATCTAGCAGCCTTTCTTCTATAAACCTGTTACCTTCCCTTTCTGCCCTTGAGGAAGCTGCTTCTCGTCATCCACCATTCTTTATTTGTTTGACCCTAGTACACATGTAAAGCTGTACACTTACCGAACACTTCCATCTATAATTCTGATACACCAAATACTCATGTATTAGATGTGAATACAATAAAAGCTGAGAAGAAGTGTAAAAGTTCATAAACAATTTGGGATTCAAAAGGATTTTAATAATTGGCTAGCAAAATGAAATCAAATAATAATATGAACTAACATGATACATAAAAGTTGAAAAAGAAGACAATGCCATAAGTAGAAAATGATAAAGACCAAACTTACCAGCAATTTCTACAAGAGGGGAAAGAGGTGGAGGATTTGGTTGACCACAGCAAAGAGTACGATGATGTTGCTAAACAAAAACCAATGGATGAAAATAGAATATTCCAGTAAAGGCCTCCTGGCCTATGCACAAGTCAGACAACATTGCTAGGTACAAACATTTATATTTATCCTTTAAAAGAGTGCATAGGGAGAGGGAGGGGAACCATGTAAGAGGGATAGGATCATACTCTTAAAATACTAGCAGGGATTAGATGTACCCTGTGTTGCTCCAGGGCACAGAACTAAAACCAGGGAATAGAAAGGGGCAGCATATGATTTATCCCGATTTGTGGGATAGTACAATTTTAGCACAATTAAAACCCAGGGGACTGGAGGACAATAATAGAAGTCATATTCTATAGAAAGCTGAGAGAGAAAGCTAGAAAAGATAGCCGCATTTCCCTGGGCTGTTCACAACAAAACTTCTGTGAAAAATGAAATGGGGAACCAAAATGAATATCAAGGGGCCAGGAGAAGAAGGGCTGGGGGAAACTCTTGAGGATTAAGTCTTACTCTTGTCCAATGCCAACATTTTTTTCCAGAAATAAAACACAATCCCATCCAGAGTCTCACAAAGAATTGATCAGGCAATGTTAGAAGATGGCTGCCAATGACCATGCAATGTAGAGACACAATGTTCATGAGATAAATAAATACTGGGAATAAATAAATAAATCCTAGGTTCTTCTGGGTTCCAAAGTTAACCAATCATGCTTTCAGAGTCCCAACGTAGTAAAAATAGTAATCTGAGAGCCAGGTTGTCAGGATGAAATGACATGCCAAACCACACTGGCATGTGTCTGATTCAATGTGCAGCAGAGATTTCTTTCATTCTTTTTTTTTTTTTGAGACAGGGTCTCGCTTTGTAGTTCAGGCTGGCCCTGAGCTCACTATGTAGCCCAGGCAAGCCTCCAACTCAGCAATCCTCCTGTCTCTGCCTCCCCAGTGCTGAGATTACAGGTGTGAGCCATTATGCTCGGCACTGTGGTATGTGGTATTGATGGCTGGTGGGTATGAGTCAGCATGCCCAGCATATGTGGTTACCAGGGATAGAACTCAGGATCTTGCGCTTATGAGGCAGGCGCCAGAACCACTGTGCTAAATCTCCGGCCCTCTTTCATTCATTTTACATATACATTTTAAATTTTTTTTAAAAGACAGTCTTATAGACCAGGACACCACATTGAGGCCAGAAGTTGAGAGTTCCAATGCTGCCTGGGCAACATATCTTGTAAGTATTGTAGCCAAGTCCCTGAGCTCCATGAGCTTCAAGTTTTCAATCTATTAATTGTGCACAAGCAGAAAGACCTGAGTTGAAGCCCCAATTACTGGCCCACCCCTACAAAAGAATTGAATCAGGAGATTTAGATGGTTTTCATACAGATCCATGTATTTTAAAGAGAGTCTGTTATTTAAGACCAGACAGTGTAAGAGTTACTTTCCCAGATAGAATTGAGCCCCTTTCACAAGTTGTGTACAGATTCTTTGATAACTTTGTTAGCAAAAGGAAAATGGATTGAAACACACAAAACAATAGCCAGCATCTGACTTCTACAAGTGAGTGGTTCAAATGGTGGGGAGGGGAGAAAGTACGAATAGATTCAGAGCTTGCAAATAAAGGCCCTGAAACAGAAACAGTGAACCTGTATCACCACAGCACTTGTCACCGGATGCACTAGAGGCCAGACTGACCAGACATGAGGTCAGTGTGAGATGAGAAAGAATTTGGGCACACAGAAGCGAGGACTATTTTGGTTCACACAGGGAAAGACATCCTGTTGTGCAGTATTATATTCTATGTGGGGAACTCAGAGCAGAGAGCACTACCAAAGGAGGAGAAGGAAAACTAAGGGCAATTCTGGGAACTGGATCACATGTGGGTTTAGCCCTGGACCTGGTACCTGCTAGGCACTAGCAAATGTTAGCTGAAGGAAGAATTTAAAACTAAGGACAAAAAGGAGGACAGGCATATGAGGATATGTTTAACTTGTACACTGTGAACGAATAGATGTCCAAGGTGAGACTAGTCCAATTTCGTACACTATATGTCATTTGCAAAAATGTATAAGGCCTGGTGCTGGGTGTGGTGGCTCATGCCTGTAATCTCAGCACTGGGGAGGCAGAGATAGGAGGATTGCTGAGTTGGAGGCTTGCCTAGGCTACATAGTGAGCTTAGGGCCAGCCTGAACTACAAAGCGAGACCCTGTCTTAAAAAAAAAAAGTATAAGGCCTGGACCAAGATTCTGATAAGAAAATTTTAATAAAAATAAACTATGGCAAATCACAAATGGAAAATACACACTGGTTACCAGGGAGCCATGAAATTACTTCCCAAAAGAAGTAGGAGCAGCGAAGGACACCAGCCGAACCTTGCTGGAAATCCCCACTTCCATGTGGAAGACATCAGTCCTCAGTGTCCACAGGATACCTGATATTTCCTGGGACCTTTCTGTGCTCACACAGGTTTGCATTTGTGTCTGGCACTGGCCACCCATGTAGCTAGACCAGCGTCACAAGAAAGAAGATATCTGTGACCTCAAGGTTCCCTGCTGACCCCAAAGGTCTGGGGTTTGAAGATAGCAATTTAAAGTGGAGAAGAGAAAAGGTTGTGTTTGGAATGCTTTAATCTTCCTGTTACCCTGTCAGCAAACCTTTTGACTTTCTTAGGTGGATAAAACACTGAAATGATGAGGAAGCTGAAAAAGTCATGTTCTTTTGAAAAATCAAGTCACAGTGTAAAGGGAGAAAAACAGAATAAAATTTATTCTTAAGTCTGGTAACATTAATGTATGTTAAAATAACTAAATAATAAAGGAATGTAGGTATGCATGCAGGTAAGACATGCTGGACTTTGGTACAATCTAGTGAGTTCAGACACATGGGAGAGTATGCCTTAGGAGGAATCTTGAGAGGCAGAGAGTAGAGGTGGATCTGCATCAAGCATCTTCTAAGACCAATGTGCTATCCATTGGCTTCTCTAACCCTGAGGATGCTGGAAGACCAGAAAGAGAGGATGAGTCCTAGTTTGCAGGTCAGGAAACCAAGACTCTGAAAAGCAAGTCATTGGCTCAAGTTCCACAGCTATTAAGATGAGGAATAGAGACTCAAATCCAAGTTGGGCTCCTCAGCCACTCTTTCCACTGGTTTCTGTGTGCCTCTGTGATGGGGTAGGACAGAAACTGATCTTGGAAAGTATCAGCTGTTGGTGACAACAGCAAGAAGATATGAGGCCCAGACTTGGGAGGCATTCTGTTGGACTGTGAGATCCCTGTCAGATTAGATTCACTCTCAGAAGAGTGTGACTCAGCAACTATGGGTTCTATCTCCCCATCACCACCTCCAGCACGACCAGCCCCAAGGTCAGGCAATGGCTCCTGCCTCCTATCAAACACTGCAGGTATGTCTGCCCACTGCAAGTCTGTGCAGCAAAGAGGGCACACCTGGCTCCCACTTGCTCCATTTTTTATATTTTGCCTGAATTCAGTGTTGGAAGTCAAGGATCAAACACTTAAGAAAGGTTTCCTTGTCTCTTTGTTAGTTTGGAACTAAGAAAGCTGTCAGACCAAGGACTAGCTTGGTGGCAGTCCCAACCAAGTGGGGCAAAGGGTATACTCTCGGTCTGCTTTCCTCTTTCCAGCTCCTTTTGTTTTTCTTCCTTTTTTCCTTTCCTAGTGATAACAGGGCTGCCTGTGTAATTAATTCTTCAGGTGAAAATTTTTATCTTCTTTACGTGGTAATTTGCTCCAAGCATAGGGATGGAGTAGATGAAGTTGATTATGAACGAGAATGTCATGGTTAAGAGCTTTCTTGTTTGACAACACTAATATTTCCACATCATACTAACAAGCTCTGGAGTACCACATGGCCAAATGAAAATCTTCTATGGCATAGACCCAGAATGATTCTAAACAGTGGGCTCTCCATCTTTTTCCATAGGCCCTGGCTCATTGGAAAGAACTTGGTCTAATTTCCAGCCTTGACCATATAACAAAATGTGACATGGTAAAAGTCACCTAACCTCTCTGTGCCTCAGTTCCAGAACTAGATCTGAAAGTCTCATGAACCAGCTTTCAGAGCCCTGGCTGCAACACCTTTAGCATGTCCTTCTGCATTAAGCCTGGACACAGATAATTAAATAGCTTATTACATATCAGTCTAATGAACAAATGAATGGTAGTCAAGCCTCCAAAAACATTTCCTTTCCTTAAAAACTGTGAAAGAACAATCAAAGGCAAAGTTCTGCAGCCTAAAACTGGAGACTTTGATTTACTGTCACTGAACAAGTTGAAAAATCTTACTAAGAGACACTTGAACCTTTTAAGTATCATCTTGTGGTAATAATGACCTCTCATGCATATTTATGCACTTAGCTTTATAATAACCACTTGAAAGGCTAGGGTTTTTACCCCCAGGGAATGAAGCTATGTGAAGTATAACAAAATATTCCAAGTTCAAAGGTCCAAATATATAAAATACAAAATGCTGGAATTCCTTCCACAAGTAAAAAAGTGTCTTGGTGCTTGACAAACCCATGTACTTACAAACACAGGGTGCAGATGGGCACTTGAACAATCCTTGAAAGCTGGGAAATTCTTGCCTTGCCCCTACCAAGTATTCTTTCTGAAGAGGCTGACCTGCCTTGCTGAAACACGTCCAGTATACCTGGGTGTAGACAGATAACCTTTGGAGATGGAGAAACTAGGTCTTGGTTAAGCATTTAGCAGGAATTCCAGAGGCCTTACAGCCAGAGTCACTTTGCAAAGCCTTTCTGTCAGTTCCTCAATGTCATTCATTACCCTCTCAAAATAAAATCATATGACTCCATTTCCTCCATAAATTATTTTATTTCGTTGTTTGAAGGAAAACACTACTTTTATTGTTAATTAATAAGCTAAAATTAGGTTATACCATTCTGGACATGTGAAATTGAATTTAGTACTTTCAGATATATTTTTAAAGGCAGCTAAAAATAAATGACTTAATCTTTTCTTATTCCAACTGAGCATAAATTTCTTTCCTGTGAAACTCTATTTCTTCCTGCTGTTACAAATGATATGTGTCATTTATTTTCCAAAGGGAGGGGGAAATAATAATTAGACAATTACTTCATATTTTAAAATTTAGTTGTTTAATAGTTGAAAAAACAAAAGAGAGAGAGAATCATGTATACGTTTTGGGACCAACTTCGTTAAGTCGAAAAATGAGAAGAATTCTTTATTTTCTGGATCAATGTCAGACAGTTAAGATTTTTCTTTTCCCCTAGATCAAAGTGAAGATATAATAGGAAATTCAGAAATTTCTCTTCTTGAAGACATGCAGAGATAACGTGCCCATCCTAGAGAAAGAAAACATGAAAGATTCATCAGACAGTGGACACAAAATGACTTCTTGATTTTGTCAGTTCTTCTTTCTCTAATGAAATTCCATCTGATACATCTACCACAGCACACTGTTAATTACTTTTCTATTTACTTAGTAGACCTTCCAGTGGAAAGCAATCTACTGCCAGGGAATTGTTTGACTCCTATGCTAAGCAGAAGGCATTCTGACTCTGTGAGGCTGGAGACAGCTGAGCTGAACTTTCATCTCATTGCCATGTCAAGTCAGCACCCAGCAGATCTCAGGTACAAAAGACCAATAATTTTTAAAAGTCAATAAAGTTAAACTGGGCGTTCTCTGGTTGTTTTGCCTTGAAAATGATAGAGAGCATTAACTATGGAGTTTACATAGTCAGAAGGGGGTGTCTCTATGACAGATCTAACTGTAAGACCTTGACCTTGTAAATATGTTATAAAATATACTTCTGAAAATGTGCCTAGACCCACAGTGCTGGAGAAGAGTTAGTTCATGTCTAAACCCCTGTGAAATCTATACTCCAAGTCGAGGATGTGGCTTTATTCCTCTGCCCCAGGTCATCATCAAGCAAATATATGACTCTTGGCCACATTAACCTGGGGCTGACCTAACTTCACACCAGAGTCACTTGGGGGT